>JAJOZX010000515.1:1177500-1195000 GCA_023014485.1 Bathynomus jamesi | reverse complement strand
AAATACTATGCGAAAGGAAACTGCAGATATATGGATGGGCAATGCATATATGCACATCCCACATTATGCTAAACGCAGTACACAAGTGGATAATGCAAATCTGATAAGAAATGCATATTCCACCATCTTACGGTCTGCAACACTTAAGCAAGATATGGGAGTTGCAAATACGGAAAAAAATGCAGATACAACCACCCTCAAAGGAACGCAACGAGCGAACAGAAAAAACAAATATCAAAGAAGAGTGCCAATTTTTGAGACGCAGCCAACACATTTCAGCTGCTAAATACTATCCAGCAATTAAAAAACCAGCTGACAAATATAAATATAGGAATCCGAGAGCCGGACAGAAGGTACGAACAAAGGCACTTCATGCGCTATCGGGACAACAGGTACCGACAAAGATAAAACGAGGTAAATTCTCGGAGGACCACAAGGCATTGTCATAGGGTGTGTCAATTTGGGAGGTGAAAATTAATTTTTGCCAATTCCTTCACTGAGGGGTTTTTAAAATATGTTTTTGGATGTGAAGAATTCAAATCTGCTATTATTTTTGTGATTGCTCAACACTTAGCTTGGTAAATCTACGTTTGATTAGAAAGCACATAAATTGCTCTCGGAAAACAACATTTATTAATTTTAGCTTCTCAAAATGTCAGTTAATGCTATAAAAATTTTAGTTTCTCTGCATAAAACATATCCTAGTAATCATAAAACATATCCTTGTAATCATAAAACAACATTAGAAAGTAATGACATCAGTAAAAAAAAATATTTAAACAAGTTTCATCAAGTCTTGCTTTGATTCGTTCTTGGACATCAGCCGCCGACTTGCTTCTTGGCCTCTGATATAGCCCTCACGTTTCTCATGTGTATACACCCTGCCTGCTGCCTCTGTGACTTGTTTCACACACCTCTCTATTGACTGAGCATGACCGGGCCACTGTGGAACTTGCATAGGCTTGTCAAAGAACTTCTTTACTTCCGCTGTAGTCAGTTTACATGTCAAAGGAGGTTCAAATACCCCGTCAGACCAGTCTGTCAGCTCCAACACGGAAGAAGCACTGGGGTTGATGGAAGGTGTCTTCCTGGGACGTACAGAAAGATCTCCAAGTGTGTCATCATCTCCACCCCTCATGTCAACAATCTTTTGGACACCAGCTCTCCTCTCCTCACTGTCATCTGAGCACAAGAGTGTCTGGATTATCATTTCGCTGAATGCATACCATGCTGAGCGCTTGATGGTTGGCAAAACAGCATCCACTACAGCCTTCTTTTGCAGCCTAACTAGCCGCAGCTGGAACAAGATGTGGCGTGGGCCTTCCACCCAAGAGTATTTTACTTTGATGTTGAACCAACAGGGGTAGTACACACCAACAATGTATTCCACTATCAGTCTTAAGTTGTTGAGGGTTTTGCCTTTAAGGCCATGTTTTGAAACCCATATGCGACAAAGCCTGTTTGCTGTTGTCAACCACCTTGAATGGCTCACTGGACCAATTTCAAGAAGGGCCAGATCTGTGGGAAGTTCTCCTGTCCTTATTGCCTGTGTGATCCTATACCCGTACGCTTGATCAGTAGAGAGATCCTTTACGACATTGTCACTCAGTGAAGTAAGAGGCTCTCCAATTGAGAGTTTGGTGAATGAAGGATCAATTTCAAGTTCGGTTGCAGTGTCTAGCATCTTGCCAATGTTACCTGTCCACTTGTTGTTAGACAAGGTCTTCCCATCCAGTGCTGTGATCAAGTGTCGCAGGGGTAACTCGTTAGTGTGGAGGGCACAAACCAACCAGATCAGCTTACGGCAAAGCTTGACCTCTACCCAATGCATGGAACCACCCTCCCAGCCAGTGTTAACATTTGTAGAATCACCTCCAATGGCCTGCAGGCTTTTATCAATGCCCTTCTTCTTCATGAAATCTACAAGATTATCAGCAATAACTTCAGCAGGTTTTTTTCTCGTTGAGCCTTTCTCAGGAGTGAAGTGGTAGAGATATCTTCCACCTGGCTCACTGCACACAGAATAATGCTCTTCTTTGATGATGCTGGGGAACTGACGATCTGAATTGTCTGCTTTCAGCATAACTTTAGTTGTATCTTGACGGCCGTCAAAGAAGATGCATTCAATTTCACCCTTCTTACAAAGATCATCAAATTCCTGATCCAGGGATCTCATAACTTTTTCTTGGGCCCTCTTGACTTTATTGTGATCAACTACAAGTCTCTTGTCTTCTTCAGTGATCAAGCCAGCATCCATAAAGGCAGCAGTGGTGATGGCAGCTGTGGCACGCAGGCCAACACCATATCTGATGCTATGCATAGCAACATTAGGTATTTCTAATGTGTTGTACTCTGGCTTTTTATTGGAAGTTGAAGACGTGCTTGGTATTTCTAATGTCACTCCATAACTTCCATCCTTTCCATCTTGAGCATCAGCTATTTGTTCTTCATTTTCATCATCAGAGAAAATTATTTCATTTGATGGCATTGAAACATCCTGCTTACTTGTCTGCTTATATTCAGCAAGCCTTCTTCTTTCGTCTTCTTGCCGCTTCTGCTTTTTGACTTGTCTGTTGTGCTCAGGTTGATCTGGCAAGCCAATCTGATGTGGTCCAATAGAACCAGACTTGTCTCTCTGACCTTTAATGAAAGCAAGTTCCTTCACAGGGATCTTCATCTCCTAGGGCATGTACAGTTAATGTGAGTTTCGTTTTTGCAACCAGCATCTGCAAGGCAGCCAAATTCAGAGCAGAGAACAATTTTACACTTGCAACTGAGGATGTCAAAAAGCTTGTCAAGTTTTGCAATGAAAGCCTCTTTGACATGTAGCTTTCTCTCCCAAGAGATATGTTTTTGGCCTGCTCCCAGCTCTCTTGGATCTTGTTTAAGATTGTGACTCGTGAATTTACAACGGGGGCTACAAAAGAACTGTTTGCTCGTTCCCACTTTTCAAGCACTTTAGGGTAAATGTCCTTTGCAAGACTGGCTGCTGGGTAGTTTCTCACATCCTCACCACTTTGTTCTCTTAGCAGTAGCCCATATTTCAGAACGTCTCGCAGAGTTGGGAGTTCAGAGGGCAACAACTCTCTACCAGTTCCAATTAGGTTGCTCATATGTGTGAATGTCCCCAGTCTTGTCCTCCTTTTAGAAGCCATTGTAGGTCAATTCCCACTGGTTAGGATGGTAGCACTGACGGACAAGTAATCTTCAGCACACTGATGAATATGTTTCAACCTGTGAAATAAGCAAAAACAGCAGTGCATTATATATACAGCAAATATAATTATTAATCTAATAATTATTATATAATTCTACAAAAAAGTCAAAAAAGTCACTATTTTTATGTAGCTTCTTACCAAGCAAAACTAAATTATATTAAATTAACAAAAATATCTTTAGAATTCCTAAGTCATGCTGCAACTTTTTAGCACCCCTCATATTTGGAATTTGAAAGTTGAAAAATTCGACACACCCTAACAAGGCAACGAAACCGGCACCCCCATTGGAAAACAAATTGGAACCACCTGTATGCGAAAAAGAAAGAGAAAAAATAAAAATAATCCTAGCCAACATACAGGGCCTTAAATCAAACCATTCCACGAACAAAGTTGTATACCTGAAAGGACTCATGCAAGAAGCCGGAGCAGACTTTGCATGCCTCACGGAAACTCATCTAAAAGACTGCCAGGCGAACTGTGAAAACTGTGAGTCCTGTAGTGACAAAAAAGAAATACAAATTGACAACTATAGCATCCTCCGAGCCGACAGAACAGTGAGACGTAAAGGAGGATGTGCTATTTACACACGCGAAAGGCACATAGCAGAAATGGCTATAAGTACCTCAAACAACTACGTAGAATGTGTAGCAGCAAAAATAGAAAAATTAAATTTGGTACTAATTGTAATGTACAGACCCCCAAACACGCCAACCTCAAAATTTTCAGATTCCATTACAGAGGTAAGAAACCTGGTAAAAGATCTACACTCTCCAACCCCAAATATTTTTCTCTGTGGAGATTTTAATTTCCCATTCATGAAATATAAAATGATAGAAAAAAATATATGTATACACCAGGACAAGGGGGGCACACGAGAAGACCAGGAGCAGGTGAAAATGCTACTAGCTCTAGCTGATGAATTTATGTTAACGCAAGAAATAACAGAAAACACAAGAAAAAACAACTGCCTAGATTTGGTATTCACAAACAACAGTAATCTAATTGAGAAGGTAGAAATATCCCCAACTATGATATCGGAACACAACATCATTGAAATAACAACTAATATAAAGACAACAGGAAAGGAAAGAACACGCACAACAGAAAAAAGGAAATTCGAAATTTTTAATTTTCACTCCAAAACTATAAACTGGGAAGACGTGACAGCCAGCATGGAAGTAATAGATTGGAAAACCATTTTAGAGGCCAAGACAACGGAGGAGATGCTAATGACGTTAGAGGAGAAGATGTTAGAAATTATGGAAAAACATGTCCCAAAGATACAACAAAGAGGAAAGAGAAGCAGGTTCGAAAGACAAAAGAGAGCACTGTTTCGAAAGAGAAAAAGAGTGACTGCAAAACTAAGTAATTGTAAAGATAACAACATCAGAAAAATATTAAATGATAAACTGCAAAGTATCGTCATACAGGAACTAATCGAGAAGCATACAGAGAAAGAAGAAGACGATGCTATAGAAGCGATAAAGGCTAACTCAAAGTACTTCCATAATTTTGCAAAAAGAAAGTCGAAAAACCATGCGACTATCGGACCTTTAAAAAATGAGAACAGTGCTTTATCGGATGATCTAACAGAAGTATCTGAAATATTAAGAGCTCAGTACGAATCATCTTTCAGTATCCCAAAAACTGACAAATTGATATGCGATAGAAACGCGTTCTTTGAAGAAGAACCACAAGGGGAAAGTATAACGGATTTCGACTTTACGACGGACGAAATTACACAAGCCATAGGGAAACTAAAAACACACTCAGCGGCAGGACCGGATAAATGGAATGCCACGCTGATCAAAAACTGCAAGAATGCAATCGCTGAGCCCCTATACTGGATATGGAGACGATAACTAGACACGGGAGAAATACCGGGCATCCTGAAGAGCGCGAACATAGTTCCAATATATAAAGGAGGAGATCGATCCGAGGCCAAAAACTATAGGCCAGTATCGTTTACATCCCATCTCACTAAAATATTTGAAAGAATAGTTAGACAGAAAATCTTTGACTTTTTAGAAACGCAGAAAAAATTCAATGATAACCAACACGGGTTTCGGTCAGGCAGATCATGCCTATCACAACTAATGGAACACTATAACAACATTATTGATTCACTGGAAAGTAATGAAAACTATGATGTACTATACACAGACTTTGCTAAAGCTTTTGACAAGTGTGACCACGGAATCATAATACATAAACTGAAATATATGGGAATAACAGGAAAAGTAGGGAAATGGATATATTATTTCCTTAGTGAGCGGCGGCAAGTCGTTACAGTACAAGGAGTATCTTCATCAGAATCAGAGGTCCTCAGCTCAGCACCACAAGGAACAGTATTAGCTCCACTACTCTTCATAATCATGCTAACTGACATAAATGAGGACGTTACCAGAGACAGCACAGTAACATCCTTTGCGGATGACACAAAGATCAGTAGAAAAATAAGAAACCCAGAAGATATAAGATCCCTACAAACCGACATAAACAGAATCTACAAGTGGACGGAAGACAACAATATGAAGTTTAACACCGAGAAATTTCAGCTATTACGGTACGGAAAAAGAGAAGACCTAAAATCCATGGAATATTATACCCCAAATGGACAGGAAATTCAGAGAAATCCCAGAGCAAAAGATTTAGGGGTTGTAATGACAGATGATGCGAAATTTGAAACACAAAATAAGATAGCAGTAAACAGAGCAAAGAGAAGAACGGGGCAGATATTGAGAACCTTTAAACGAAGGGATGGGAATGTAATGATTCCTCTACTGAAAACCCTGATAATACCCAAATTGGAATACTGCTCGGTCCTAACATCCCCATATAAAAAAGAAGACATTAGGCAGCTGGAAGGGATCCAAAGAAGCTTCACAGCTAAGATCAATGGGTGCAGAGAACTAAATTACTGGGAAAGGTTACGCGAACTAGACCTATACTCACTGGAAAGGAGAAGAGAGAGATACACCATTATTTACACTTGGAAAATAATGGAGAAACTAGTCCCTAATCTTACTCTGAACCCTATAACTCCCCAAACAACGGTGGACAGTAGAAACGGCAGACTGTGCCGTATTCCCAAATTGAAGGTGAGACAGGGCACATCCTTAACCCTGAAAGAAAATAGTTTTATAGTGAGAGGACCAAAACTGTTTAATCAGTTGCCCAAAGACCTAAGAAATACAAAGGGAGTTGCAGTGGAAATCTTCAAAAGAAGACTAGACGCCTGGATCAGAACAATCCACGATAAGCCGGGCGTACCTGGCTATGTGAGGTGGAGAGCGCAAGAATCAAACTCACTACTTCACCAGGCCAATTCGAGAGGAGGGGCGACAAGCTTGACCTTCGCGAAATGAGAGATCATCACGCGAAACCTTTGTAAGGTTGTAAGGTAAGGTAAGGTGTGTATATATATATATATATATATATATATATCGAGAGAGAGAGAGAGAGAGAGAGAGAGAGAGAGAGAGAGTTGGACGTGCAATTAGAATGAAGTCGTCTGGTGATTTGGATCAATTTAATTACGTTTCAAATTAAATCGTGTTCGTTGCAGTTCACTTTACCTCATTTATGAGCTTTATATTTTACCTAACCTTACCTATTTTATCTCCATCAATTCTGAACCAATCTAATCTACTCTAATCTAATTTAATCTAATCTAACATACAGTAAACTAACGTAATTAAGGGAGGAACACCCATGTAACACAAACTAACTTATAAAAAATGTTACTTCGATTCAGCTATACAGGCTGAAGACCTTCCATTAACAACAAAGTGTACTGCGGGTTAAATTAGAGTAGACTAGTACAAGTTCTGTTAGATTAAGTTAACCTTCATATCTTGGAGTTCGACATTATTCCGGTACAATGTTACGCGACTGAATCGAATTCTCATTCGACTTTATTGCCTCTGATCTTCTTTTGTTCAACTTAATTCTACTCAATTCACCTCTGCTGTATATGCGCGCGAATACACACACACACACACACACACACACACATATATATATATATATATACATACTGTATATATGCGCCTCGGTGGTGTAGTGGTTAGCGTCGCTGAAATCGGCTCCGGGATGGAAACATGATAACGGCAGGCGGTGCGCAGCAAAACCCAGCTGTTCATCTTTCCACACAATAAAGAAATTGGTTGGTAGATAAATGGGTGCCCTGGGTAACCTAGTGGTTAAGACGCTGGGCTGCTGGTGGGGCGTGGTTCAGATTCCACGTTAAACTGTAAGTCTAAGGTGGAGTGACAAGCTTGACCTTCGTCAGAATGAACAATTCGGACGGAAGCAAACCAAGGTGTGTGTGTGTGTGTGTGTGTGTATAAAACTAAAGTTATTCATAACCATCGCAATAGCAAAGTTCATATGAAGAGGGGACCTACAGCTTTACGTGAGATTCGAACCACGGGTCACTTTTAAAACTTTCAACCTTTCAAATGTTCCGTTTGATGATTTCTCATTTTACGAAAGTCAAGCTTGTCGCCCCTCCTCTCCTCCTCATTCCATCATATAAACGCAGAGGACAGTCCATGATCGAGCTATTTACTGTACAACCCAGACCCAATATCACTCAACTTCGCTGATCGACAGGAAGCGATGTTACGAGAATGGCCTTTCAAACAAGATAGTCATATTGGAAAAAAGTGAGAGACCACACCCATATTTCTATACTACATAAAGTTGCTTGCAGTGACTATATACAGGGTGGCGCAAAAGTAGCCCACCATTGGAATTTTCAGTGTTGCCTATAATATATTATTTTTTTCTTTTAAGTAGGGGATGGTTGCGAAATTAACAAAAGATGAGAAGGTGAGCTTGCTTTTAATGTATGGAATACTAGGTACTACAAATCGATGGGTCGGTACGGAATTTAAATTCAGTAGCGATTCATCAATTTGTAGTACCTCGTGTTCCACACATTAAAACCAAGCGTATCCTCTCGTCTATTGTTAATTTCTCAGCCATCCCCTACCTAAAATAAAAAAAATATATAATATATTATAGGCAACACTGAAAATGCCTATGATGCGCGACTTTTGCGCCACCCTGTACATCACGCAGCATACACTCAAACCCAAAACGTTTATAACGTGGTACTTTTATTCAACAGGCCACTTATATAGAGAGGGTTTCCAAAAAGAATAGACACCTTCAGTTTTTCCATAGTTTTTTATTTGAAAATAAACGTCAGTAAATAATAATAGATGTATTGATTCAGTATATTTAGAATCGTGTTGCTCTCCCCTTTGCATAACGTAAACCAAACACACGTTCTGACATTCCATTGATGAGCTTTGCCATTTGTTCTTGAGGATAATCATCGTGGGGTCTATTTACTTTTGTCATTCCTCTCCTCTATGTATTCAGTCTGTAATATCTTGAAGTAAGTAGTTTTGCGATAAAGTCAACTACCTTTCATTCAAAAAGGACCTTTCCAGTCTTATACGTAAATGTTATTAAATCTTAATTTAAGAAGGAAGACAACGAACAAAATTCTTTCTGTGAAAACAACAAATCTCGTGATTAAAAAGGTTATAAATGTGTTAACATGACGTGTGTCATTATTATAGGATTATGACTATATATATATATATATATTATACACAGACACACATATATATATACCTTTGGTAACCTTTGGTAAGCTTCCGCCCGAACTGTTTCATTCTGAAGAAGGTCAAGCTTTTCACTCCACCTTAGACCCACACTTTAACGTGGAATCCGAACCACGCCCCATCAGCAGCCCAGCGTCTTAACCACTAGGTGACCTAGGGTACCCATTCATCTACCAACCACTTTCTTTATTGTGTGGAAGGATGAACAGCTGGGTTTTGCTGCATGCCGGGTGCTGTCGGGACTCGAACCCGGGGCCGACGGATTCGTAGTCAGCGACGCTAACCACTACACCACCGCATATATATATATATATATAGAGAGAGAGAGAGAGAGAGAGAGAGAGAGAGTGGCTGCTAAAAATGTAACCAGTTTTAAAAGAAAATGATTAGAATAGTGGGTACATCTTTTTTGGCCACTGCATATATATATATATATATATATCAACGTAAAGAACGACGCTTGTATAGGAGAATATTCCGCGCAAGATGAGGAGAGAGAACGAAACAAATGAAAAAATGAGGTAACCACCCGGGAATTGAACCCGGAATCTTCCGATTGCTGGTCAGATATGATAACCATTACACCATGGGCCTCACTCAACCAAATGCCGTAATTCTCCTACATACGCGCAGAAACCAATGCCCCAAGGGGGCACCTCTCGCATGCCGTACATTATATACATTTTAACTGCAAACACGCAGTATAATTAACGTAAAGAACGACGCTTGTATAGGAGAATAATCCGCGCAAGATGAGGAGAGAGAACGAAACAAATGAAAAAATGAGGTAACCATCCGGGAATCGAACCCGGGATCTTCCGATTGCCGGTCAGATATGATAACCATTACACCATGGGCCTCACTCGACCAAATGCCGTAATTCTCCTACATACGCGCAGAAACCAATATTCTCCTATACATCGTCGTTCTTTACGTTAATTATACTGCGTGTTTGCAGTTAAAATGTATATAATGTACGGCATGCGAAGGGTGCCCCCTTGGGGAATTGGTTTCTGCGCGTATGTAGGAGAATTACGGCATTTGGTCGAATGAGGCCCATGGTGTAATGGTTATCATATCTGACCGGCAATCGGAAGATCCCGGGTTCGATTCCCGGGTGGTTACCTCATTTTTTCATTTGTTTCGTTCTCTCTCCTCATCTTGCGCGGAATATTCTCCTATACAAGCGTCGTTCTTTACGTTAATTATACTGCGTGTTTGCAATTAAAATGTATATAATGTACGGCATGCGGGAGGTGCCTCCTTGGGGCATTGGTTTCTGCGCGTATGTAGGAGAATTACGGCATTTGGTCGAGTGAGGCCCATGGTGTAATGGTTATCATATCTGACCGGCAATCGGAAGATTCTGGGTTCGATTCCCGGGTGGTTACCTCATTTTTTCATTTGTTTCGTTCTCTCTCCTCATCTTGTGCGGAATATTCTCCTATACAAGCGTCGTTCTTTACGTTAATTATACTGCGTGTTTGCAGTTAAAATGTATATATATATATATATATATATATATATATATATATAATTTTTATATATATATAAAATTTATATATACATATATAATTTATATATATATATATATATATATATATATATATATATATATATATATATATAAGCAAACAACTACAGGGAAAAGGAAAAAGAAACACGAAGTCCGAGCGCTTTCGTGATATATTCACATCTTGTTTTTCCCTGAAGATGTGAATATATCACAAAAGCGCTCGGACTTCGTGTTTCTTTTTCCTTTTCCCTGTGGTTGTTTGCTTATTAATAAGATCACGTGTTATTCTGTGATTTTAGTGCATATATATATATATATATATATATATATATATATATGTGGGAATGAACTCAGAATGGTCACCTGAGGTTTTTTATGATACACACAGACCGTGCATGGAACAAGGAACTCTTCTGGGATAATTAAATCCACTATAGTCCAAATAAGTAATGGTAAATGACAAATACCATAGTTTTTCTTTTTCATGATGTTAGCCCGACGTGGGCAACGGGTCACTCGCAAAGAGGTCCCATAAATATAGCTTCCCTCACCAGCTATCTGCAAAGCAGACAGGATCCAGCTTTGGGACAAGGATCTAGGGTTTAAAGCAGCCTAGCCCTGCTACATTTAGAACCTCAATATAAGCAAAAGACTCGCTGCCTTCACGTCAGATTGAATACATCAAAGAACCTCAGGGGACCATTCTGAGTTCATTCCCATCTTGAAACGGACATGTTATGTGCCTTGAAAAGTGGACGTTCAATTCTGCCAGTTGAGGTTTAAGTTTTGGTTTTTGGCTAAAAATATAATAGTTACCCCTTTTTCTTTGATGTATTCAATCTGACGTGAAGGCAGCGAGTCTTTTGCTTATATTGAAGTTCTAAACGTAGCAGGGCTAGGCTGCTTTAAACCCTAGATCCATGTCCCAAAGCTGGATCCTGTCTGCTTTGCAGATAGCTGGTGAGGGAAGCTATATTTATGGGACGTCTTTGCGAGTGACCCGTTGCCCACGTCGGGCTAACATCATGAAAAAGAAAAACTATGGTATTTGTCATTTACCATTACTTATTCGGACTATAGTGGATTTAATTATCCCAGAAGAGTTCCTTGTTCCATGCACGGTCTGTGTGTATCATATATATATATATATTATATATATATATATATATAGTCCTTTTAATAGTACTTCTAATATACAGGGTGTCTCATAAGTCTGGCATCATAGGAAAAATAATAAAAAAAGGCAAAACAAAAGCTTTTATTTACAGAACGTGCTCAAAATGTCCACCATTGTTTTCAATACACAAATTCAGACGTGATACCCAGTCAGCAAGCACACGGTGAATGATGTCAGGAGTAATGGTGTTACATGCCCCAATAATGCGCTGCCGCAAATGTCCAACACTCTTAATTTTCTCTGCGTATACCAGCGCTTTCAAGTGGCCCCAGAGATAAAAATCTAGTGGCGTGAGATCCGGGCTTCTAGCTGGCCATTCCACAGGCCCTCGACGTCCTATCCAATAACCAGGGAATTGTTGGTACAGGTATTCCCTTACTTGGGTGCTGTAATGTGCAGGAGCGCCGTCTTGCTGGAACCATGTTGGGAAATTTCCTTCTTCGTTCAAGACACTGGGAAATGCTTCTTCATTGAGCATACGTAGGTAGGTGCCTCCAGTGACATGTTCATCGAAAAAGAGGGGGGCCTATGATGCGATCCTTCCAAATGCCACACCATACGATCACCCGAGATGCACCTTGTTCCTTTGAAGAGGTATACTACTAGTGAGGGTTGTTTTGAGACCAGTAGCGGGTGTTCTGTCGATTTACCTCACCATTTCCATAAAAAACAGCCTCGTCACTGAACAGAATGGTGGACGGGAAATTGGCATCCCAAGCATAAGAAAAATATGAATTATGGTTTGTAGAAATAGAAAAATATGAATTTCTTCTATGATGCTGGACTTATGGGATACCCTGTGTATATATATATATATATATATATATATATATATATATATATATATATATATATATATTATATATATATATTATTAAAAGTACATTAAATATAAAAGACATTAAGAACATTGTCATGAAATAAAAATTATGACAATATGACATTAATTATATTGTTTTAAATGATTTTTTTAAATTTATTGTACTTTTGTTTAACTTATATGTCATGTAATAGGGGTCGAGTGTGTATGATAATTCACAGATGTAAAGGAGTAATATTTTTGTGAGGTAACAGTTTTAGTGCTTCAGAACATTAAAAGAAAATTCTATAACAAAAGATATTCCTGATTAGATTAGGTTAGGTTAGGTAATATTTGTAGACACCAATCGACCAGGGAGGAACTCCTTGGGTGGATGTTAGGTTTCTCCTGTCACTGTCCTCTTTGGCTGATCTTTTTCCGTGTCTCATCTACCGTGTGAGCAGGCCAGCATACTTTCAAACACACGGTTCTCCCTCTATTTCTCACTACACATGCATACATTTTACACACTACACAATCTTTTCAAAATTAAAAAAAAAATTTGAGAGCAACATTTTTTGTTGCTAACTCTCTTCTTCTTCTCTCTCTCTCTCTCTCTCTCTCTATATATATATATATATATATATGTGTGTGTGTGTGTATATATATATATATGTGTGTGTGTGTGTGTGTGTATATATATATATGTGTGTATATATATAGCCACAGAGTAGGGGAGGGGCCTCCTATCCCTCCGAGTTCGTGTCACCCGTTCCTCAGTCAGGCGAACCCTGCCTCAGGGAGATTGAGGGAAGATGACGGGTGGGTTACAGTTAATAGACACACTTCACGAAGGGTTCCTCAACCTGTCCTCGCAGCAAGGCCACCGGTGAGGAATCGCCTCTTTTTTTCGCGAATTCAGCTCTCGAACGAGGAAAGCGATATTCGACACATGGTGAAAGAAGTCTGTGGTGAACACAATATATTGTTAGTTAATAAACTAAACACAAAATCTCCGTATTATAACTCATTTAAAGTAATAATTAGAGGTGTAAACTCGCCGTTCAACCCGTACAATATGAGTCGGTGGCCAGACGGTATTATTGTTAAGGAGTTTATTCACTTTTCCAGATTTGATAACAGGCAAAATAATAATAATAATAATAATAATAACAGGCGCCCTAACTGTAATGCCTGAAATTTGTACTATGTGTATAATAATAATAATAATAAATTTTCTATCAGTCATGGAGGATAACTTGTTGAAAATAGTCTCATATAACGTAAGGTCAGTAAGGAATTCAATTGTAGATGTTCATAAAATCTGTGACAGTGCAGATTTGATACTCCTGCAAGAGCACTGGCTACCTAAGCAAGAACTAAAATTCCTCTCTACCATCCATGATGACTTTATGTACTATGCGTCATCAGCAGTAGACTTGTCAGATGAATTAATGTAGGGTAGGCCTTTTGGTGGTGTTGCTTTCTTATTAAGGAAAAATTTGTCAAAACATATAAAATTTTGGTGCTGGTTAAATGTGCGGTCTACCTACGATTCGGCGGTCTACCTTTTAATTATAGCTTCTTATCTTATTTACTAATTGTTTGTTTACATCCCATTGTCAATCGCCCTTGACGATTGGTTAGGTTTAGTCATGATATTTTCGTTAGTTTTAACGAAAATATCATGATTAAACCTAACCAATCGTAGGTAGACCGCACACTTAACCAGCACCAAAATTTTTAACAAGCGATAATATAAGGTTGTTAGGCATTGAATTGCAAGTGAACAATGATTGCATATTAATTGTAAACTGCTATTTATCATACAACAACGGCAGTAATCTAGATGAATACATTGATTTGCTGTATAAAATTAAGTCATTATCAGATAACCCCAAATATTCTCACTCTATAATAATGGGGGACTTTAACGCACATGTGAACTCGGAATTCTTTGTAGAATTGGGTAACATGTGCGAATCGGCCAAATTAAGTACAAGTGATGTAGATGTGTTAGGGGTAGCCAGTGGTAATTTCACATACGTTAGTGATATGAGTGGTACCACCAGGTGGATTGATCATTGTCTCACTAAAGGCTCGAATTGTTAGAGTTCATATTCTGCATGATTTCCTTCTTTCTAATAATAGACCGTTAGAACTATCAATTAATTTTACCAATTTATGCGCAACACGACATAACAAGAACTCAATAGGTAAGAATAATCACGTCGATTGATCTAATGTTAATGTGCAACAGAGAATAGAATATAAAGACAGAACAGGTCACCTCTTTAATAATTTAGAAAATTTGAATCTTGCCTGCAGTAATCCTTGCTCAAATGATTCTCACTCTAAACTCATATTATAGGAAGATAGTATCCCTGTTAGGAGAAGCAGGAAGACCCCCTGATTAAATCTTACAACTATCATACTAAGATTATTCCTGGATGGAATTATTATATTGTCCCCCCCCCTCCCCGTGAAGAGGGAATCGAAAGATGCCTACGATTTGTGGTGCTTGCATGGTAGACCCAGATTAGGACCAGTAGTATGTCTGCATATATCATTCCTCTTATCAGCCATGTTTGCTCATAGCTATATCCCTGCAGAGTTCATGAGGGTATATATCTTGCCCCTGGTCAAAAATAAGTATGGAGACATTCTGTCCAGCAATAATTACAAGACTATTGCAGTCGCTTCCTGCTTCTCGAAACGACTAGAAAAACTCTTGTTACTTTGATTAAATGATTACCTGTGGACATCTAATCAGTTTGGTTTTAAAAGGTCCCACTCAACTGACTTGTGTATCTATGTACTTAAAGAAATAATATCTAAATACACTGGCAGTGATTCAACTATTCATAGCTGTTTCCTAGATATAAGTAAGGCATATGATAGAGTGAACCACAATATTTTATTTAAAAAACTAGAAGACAGGAAGGTTCCCATGTGCAGTTGCCCGCATATGTAATGTTCCTCGCCTCACAGGCGACTCCCTACATGTGGCAACGCCGCACTGATAGTCAAGGTACCCCAACTGGAGGAAGGTGGGGTGGAGGGAGACAACCAAGTCCAACAACATATAACATTGACATACAGATAATTATAATGTAATGTCTGTGTTCATAAAGATAAACAATTAATATGATCGTGAACAGCTTTCAACTCCATGTTTACTAGTCCTTTATTATTATTAATAAATATTTGGTTTTACAATTTACAATGACATAAATAATTGTGACGCTGGACTATTTATTTTATTTAATTTGGCCCTTAAGCTTTAGGCTTTACTGGGCTCTTATTAAAAATAAACATCTACTTATTATTAATTAATAATAAATAAATAAATAAGTAAATAAGTATTATTAATAGTTAAAGTATGTATTAATCCTAAATTATCATTATTGATACGACAAATACAAGGTCACTATTGAAGATATTACACCAATACCATACCAAGAAACCAATATTATACATGAGAGATAAGAACTGAACAATCACAAGAAATGAGTCTTTAATACTAGATTACACACGAGAAATGAATAAACAATAGTAATGTATATTAATCCTAGATTTTTATTAGTATGCCATTATTAATCGGGATTTCAACTTGTTTTTAAACGAATTTACATTCACAATATTTTTTATATCAGCATTTAAATCATTCCATAGTTTCAATCCAATGAAAATGGGTAGTTTTTGAGATGAAGATAATCTAAATTGAGGTATAATATGCTTTGATCTATTTCTGGTCTGATACAAGTGGATTTCTTGATGAGTTACAAAATATCCATTTACCCATTGTAAATTAATGATTTTGTTCTTACACTTGTAAATAAAAATAAAATGTGTCAGTTTGATCACATCATTGAGCTTTAGTAGGTTTAGCTCTTTAAATAATGCACTAAAGTGATCAAGAAAATCAGCATCAGATAATAACCTTATTGCGCTTTTTTTGGATGACAAAGATACCATTTAATGCGTTGTTAGTGGAGTTTCCCAAAACAAGGGTGCAGTACGTTATATAAGGAAGAACAAGAGTATGATAAAGAGTCAATAAAACCTGTTCAGGGACTACATTTCTAAGTTTGAACATTATAGCAACGTTCCTTGAAATCTTTTTTGCGATATAATTTACATGATCACTTCATTGCAAATTCTTATCTAGCATTACACCAAGAAATTTTGTTACAATACACTCCTTTATAGCAATTTCATTAACATTAAGTTCATCAAGATATGCATTTCTTTTATTAGTAAAAATCATGAAATTTATTTTACTGGTATTTAGGAAGCGTTTACTGATATAATTAACATCTTTGCAGGAAAAAGACACAAATGTATCATCTGCAAACATTATGAAGTTCAGTATATCAAATGAACGTGGAAAGTAATTTATATATAATAAAAATAACAGTGGACCCAGAACTGAGCCCTGTGGCACACCATGTTCATGACTTAAAAATGAAAAGATGCAAAACGAGGGATGATTGTAATTATAATCTTCCAGACTTGCCTGATTAATTGGCATCTATTCACTTCAGAAATGGGCAGCAACTGCTTAAAACTACCATCATTGCTTTTATCCAGTGGTAATGTAAAATGAGCCAATCTATATAAATATGTTCTTTAAATTGCTGAGTGTCTAGAGTGAAATAAGAAGGGCACCATCTGCGTCTTGCGTATTCTTATATCTAGAATCAACTCTTCAAAATACTTATTTAGAGTTGCTGTCACATAACTTTCTTCAGTCTTATAATTGCCATTATCTCTTATTGACGGAAGGCATAACTCACGATGAAATGCAAAACAAATGGCATGAACTCCTGCATCTGTTCTACTTGAGTTGTAAACAACAGGTGTATTTGATGGAGATAAAGATAAGAGACTATCCTCCAAATAATTCCCTTATTAGTATTGTTAGCTTCATTAGTATTGTTACATAATGACTTAATATACGCGAGACTGGTGGGTGGGGAAGGGGAATGAGGGAGTGTAGAGGTTGGTTGTGTAATGTCTATTTTTGGTTCAAATTCACTAGTATATAAAAAGTTGTATTGTGGTAGCTGTTCATATAGACTAGTAAAATAGTTATAATAGTAATCATAATGGAACCTTTTTAGTTATTACTGTATAAGACTAGTA
>JAJOZX010000515.1:972500-1172500 GCA_023014485.1 Bathynomus jamesi | reverse complement strand
TCAACCCCATTCATGCAACTTGGGGGCTAATCCCCTCCCCCATTACCACCACCTCTCCCCATTACCCCACCCATCTCCCATTACCCCCACCCCCACCCTTCCCCCATTGCTAAACTACAGAAAAGAACAGTCATGAAAATCTTGAGCTTCACATTGCCGCCCGTAATACAATTTCTGAATTTTTTTCTCACAATTTTTTCTCACAATTTCTGAAAGTGTGACGGACAGACGGACAGACGGACAGCTCTAACCCCCTCCCCCATTACCCCCACCCCTAACCCATTACCACACAAATCCCCCATTACCCGCACCCCCACCCTTCCTCCCACCCCCACCCTTCCCCCATTGCTAAACTACAGAAAAGAACACAGTCATGAAAATCTTGAGCTTCAAATTTCCGCCCGTAATACAATTTCTGAATTTTTTTTACAATTTCTGAATTTTTTTCTCACAATTTTTTCTCACAATTTCTGAAAGTGTGACGGACAGACGGACAGACAGACAGACGGACAGCTCTATTATTATAATATATAGATTATGAACCGAAAAAACGAATGAAAAAGGGGCGAGGAGGACAGAGTTAAAAGACCGTAACGAATAGATTAGGTCCCGTTCTCCCGACACTGGAAGGGCATTGTTTTTATTTTTACTAGTACAGTTCCCGTCACTTCGCTGACGGTTAGACAGGCTAAACTACAAAAAAAGAACCCAGCCGTGAAAATTTTGAGCTTCACATTGTGTCAACATTTCTGAATCTGGTATCTCCCAAAACCTCCTCACCCCCATTCAACTTGGGGGCTAACCCCCTCCCCATTACCCCCACCCCTCCCCATTACCACACCCCTCCCCCATTACCCCCACCCCTCCCCATTACCCCACCCATCCCCCATTACCCCCACCCCCACCCTTCCCCCATTGCTAAACTACAGAAAAGAACACAGTCATGAAAATCTTGAGCTTCACATTTCCGCCCGTAATACAATTTCTGAATTTTTTTTACAATTTCTGAATTTTTTTCTCACAATTTTTTCTCACAATTTCTGAAAGTGTGACGGACAGACGGACAGACGGACAGACGGACAGCTCTCTTATTACAATATAGATTAAAGGGACTCGCTTATAAGTACATTCGTAAAATTTTTTTTAAACTTTATACTTGTTCTATACATACAGATTCTATTATTTTTACATAATTATTACATTTTTTATTAAATTCATTATATTTAATATTGTATTATTATTTATTACAGAAATTATAAATTAATTATTAAATTGATTATTACATTGTTATTTATTATACAGAAATTGTAAACCGAAACAAATGAAAACGGCGAGGAGGATACAATTCAGAGACCGTTATCCGTTCCCCCGACACCGGAAGAGCATTTTACTACAGGGTCCCGCTTATAAGTACATACGCTCAAATTAAAACTATCTTCTTGTTCATACATACAGATTCTACTAAATTGTATATGTATGATATGAATGAACAAGAAGATAGTTTTAATTTGAGCGTATGTACTTATAAGCGGGACCCTGTAACAAAATGCCCTTCCGGTGTCGGGGGAACGGGATAACGGTCTCTGGATTGTATCCTCCTCGCCGTTTTCATTTGTTCCGTTTACAATTTCTGTATAATAAATAACAATGTAATAATCAATTTAATAATTAATTTATAATTTCTGTAATAAATAATAATACAATATTAAATGTAATGAATTTAATAATAAATGTAATAATTATGTAAAAATAATAGAATCTGTATGTATAGAACAAGTATAAAGTTTAGAAAATTTTTTACGAATGTACTTATAAGCGGGTCCCTTTAATAAAAATAAAAACAATGCCCTTCCAGTGTCGGGAGAACGGGACCTAATCTATTCGTTACGGTCTCTTGACTGTGTCCTCCTCGCCCCTTTTTCATTCGTTTTTCTGGTTATAATTTTTGTATAATAAACAACAATGTAATAATCATTGTAATAATCAATTTATAATTTCTGTAATAAAAAATAATAATACAATATTAAATGTAGCAAATTTAATAATAAATGTAATAATTATGTAAAATAATAGAATCTATATGTATAGGACAAGAAGATAGTTTTAAATTTATGCGCATGTACTTATAAGCGGGTCCCTTTAATAAAAAAAAATGCCTTTCCAGTGTCGGGATAAAGGGACCTAATCTAGTTGCGAATTTCTTAAAGATCCCGGGACTGTTTTCCTCTTGTTTTTGGTTCATTCGTTTTTCTGTATCAACCCGAAGAGGATGCCAGTGGGCATTGAAACTGTTGTGAAAATAAACTCCGTCTATTAGAGTGGGGTTTTATTATCATATTGTGACTTTCACTTAGAAAAAGTTGTTTTTTTGGGAGGCATATATTGCTACCCTGCAGAGACTCCAGAGACGTATAAAGCGAGTTCGACCGGAGAGAAAACTGAAAGACGTCCTTATTTTGCACGATAAATCAAGACTACACAACAGTTTGCAAACAAGAGAGGCCATCACAAAAATGCGCTTGACTGTTTTACCCCACCCTTCATACTGCCCGGATCTGACACCTTCAGACTTCGATTTGTTTCGGCCAATGAAGGATGCTGTTCGTGGAAGAAAGTTTGAGAGTGACGATGAGGTTGTTGAGGAGGTTAAGAGGTGGCTCGAGCAGAACCCAGCGGACTTTTACCAGCAAGGAATAAAGGCCCTTGTTTCGAGGTGGAGGAAAGCCGTAGAAAAGGATGGAGACTATGTGGAAAAATAAAACTTGTAAAAAAGGTATTTAACTACTTGTGTACCATACAAAATTTCTGGAACTTACAAAGAAACTTGGAAATAAAAAAAAAGGTGGGACAAAATATATTGAGTGGCCTTCGTATATATATATATATATATATATATATATATATATATATATATATATATATATATATATATATATATACACACACACACAGTTTCATTATTATCATGAGGCCCTAAAATAAAACTAATAATCATAATACATTCTATTCAAAGAAGACCGATTTCTCTTCTATAACTGTCCCTTCTCCCCTTTTAAAGAATTTATCCCTCCCTCCGACAAATTCCTTCCCTGAAGGGTAAGACAGAGCATGTGCTATGTAACCCATTATAGATGTCTTTCTTCCCCAAACTTTTGATTTATTACTTGCAGGTAACATGATAAGTCGAATAATTGGCGATGCGTGGTTGGTATTTAACTCAGTATTGCCGGATGCTCAATCAATGCTACTAGAATATATATATATATATATATATATATATATATATATATATATATATATATATATATATATATATATATATATATATATATATATATATATATATTTATATCTATATATATAAATACACAAACCTAAAAATACACAAACCTAATTGTCCGCTTAGGCCAATTTTATCGGCTCTAGGAACTTTTAGTTATAACCTTTCAAAATTCTTGGTTCCCATACTATCACCTATAACTTATAATTTGTATACAGCACGGGATTCTTTTTCTTTCGTTAGAGAAATTACCTCATTAAATAATAATTCTTACACAATGGCTAGCTTCGATGTAAAATCTTTATTTACCAATGTGCCTGTTGCAGAAACTATTGATATATGTATTGACAATCTTTTTAATAATACTGATACTGTGCAGGGTTTTAATAGAGGCCAAATGAAAGAACTACTAAAATTTTCCGTGGAAGACCTTATATTTATATTCAACGGTGAATATTTTAAACAGACTGAAGGTGTTCAAATGGGTCTGCCTCTTGGTCCCACCTTAGCTAACGCGTTTCTGTGTCATCATGAAGTCAAATGGTTGAATGAGTGTCCTTCCAACTTTAAACCGGTTTTTTATAGAAGATATATTGATGACACTTTTCTCCTGTTTAAATCACCAGACCATATCCCTTTGTTTCGTAATTACCTTAATTCTAAGCACCCTAACATTCAATTTACTTCAGAAGTTGAATCTAATAGCTCTCTGTCCTTTTTGGACATTAAGATAATAAAAACTAATTCCTCTTTTGAAACTTCCGTTTACCGAAAGCCGACATTCACCAATCTTACTACGAACTTTTCTTCCTTTATCCCTTTAGGTTTCAAACGAAATTTAATCTCGACCCTGACCAATAGAGCTTTCAATATCTGTTCAGATTACTTCAAACTACACGATGAACTAGATTTCATCCGAAAACTCCTTGCCAAGAATAATTTCCCTTCTAGACTGGTGGAGACTACAATAGGCAGAACCTTAAATAGACTAATAAGCCCTACAACTAGAGACTTAATTACAGTCCCCAAAGATATCCTGTATTTCACTTTGCCCTATATGGGAACCTCAAGTTTTAACATTAGAAACAAACTTTTAAAATTGCTCAAGGAATTCTACCCACAACTGTGTATAAAAATTATATTCACCCCGTCTAAATCGATTTACCATTTATTTAAATACAAGGATGTTATTCCTACACTTCTTAAGTCATCTATAGTTTATCAATACAAGTGTGACACTGTATGGGGTCATATATAGGTAAAACTAAAAGACATTTAAAATCTCGTATTTACGAACATCTCGGTAAATCGGTCCGTACAAATTTACCCCTTGGCAAACCACCTAATTCTCTCATACGTAATCACTCGCACAACAATAACCACCCAATTTCACAGTCTAATTTCACCGTACTTGCTGCCGGAAGCTCTGACCTTAAGCTTAAAATTATGGAGTCTTTGTTTATTTATAAACTAAAACCAGACCTAAATTCTGACGAATCATCGATAGATCTGCTATGTTTTGGTTAAGGTACTAGTTTATTTTATTTACATTTCAGTTTTAATGCTTTTACTTTTTTATAATTTTAACTTTTTAACTTCACATTTATTTACCTTTTAGTTTTAATGTTTTACATTTTCTTAGCTACTTTTTATAATTTTTTAAGTTTATTTTAAATTGTTATTAAGCAATTTGTATTTTGTATGTGATTTGGAATTTTATTGTTTTAGCCCTAAAGATGGAATTAGTGCATTCCGAAACGTTGGTACTATTAAACCTTGAAGGATGTTTGTATTTTCTCTGGTGTTCCTGTTTATTATATATATATATATAATATATATATATATATATATATATATATATATATATATATATATATGTGTGTGTGTGTGTGTGTGTGTGTGTGTGTGTGTGTAAAAATGAACAATGAATAGTTCTTATATTCATATATTCGTATATTCTTATATTCATTTTTTGCATGTAAGTCCAAACTCGCATAACGCTGACGTAAGTTCGGTTGAAATTTTTTATTTTCTTTCTATTTTATATTTGCTGAATAATTAATGAATTATTTCTCTTTAAATTTAATATTTTTTTTAGATTTAGCTTAATAATATAATTGTGTTAAATTCTGCAATGTTCATTTTCTTTATACATTCTCTCTTCGTTGTAAAAGATAAAGTCATATCTTGCTTAACACTTAATTTTAAATTTTAAGGATTTAATTTTGGCTCATATGCAGGTTTCATTGTAATTCATAATAAAATGCCTATTTCAATTCCCATTTTTAGTTAACTCGGCAGATCATGATAACATCAGATCTGTCAATATACGGTTTAAAATAAAAATATGGCTTCATCTTCAAATATCTTGCTTATCTGTCTAAACATTGCTCCAGCTAAAATATTTACCTTACCTTTAAATATTTTGCAAAATAATTCAGGCTACTGAGAATAAAAAATAATAATATAATGTCATTAATAATAATAATGTCATTAAATTTTAGGCATATAAACATGTAGAATTTCTCCAGTGTTCATTCTGATTCTGATTTGTCTAATCTGACAAAGAGGCTGAGCATTACCTGTAACATTTTAGCAGTAAACTACAGAAAGAGAATATCTTTGTTTTCTCCTTCGAGCTATGCTATCTTCAGAGAACTTAGTCTTAAAATAGAGAAAAATAATTTCCCGATACGCTACAAGAAGAATCGGGGAACCCTTAGAGAATTTAGTAAGCTTCACAGAATACCCCGATCCCCTACAAGAAGAAATCAGAAAGTAGTATAAGAGAAACTACTGGGATTCCCTATACGGTACCAGCTACTCCAGACTAACAAATCCGATGCTGCCACCTAACCAGAACCCACTTCAACTTCGAACCGCCCAAGGCCATAGACAGAGGGGTTAACATATATATATATATATATATATATATATATACACATTTAACTGCAAACACGCAGTATAATTATCGTAAAGAACGACGCTTGTATAGGAGATATTCCGCGCAAGATGAGAGAGAGAGAACGAAACAAATGAAAAAATGAGGTAACCACCCGGGAATCGAACCCGGGATCTTCCGATTGCCGGTCAGATATGATAACCATTACACCATGGACCTCACTCATTCAAATGCCGTAATTCTTCTACATACGCGCAGAAACAATGCCCCAAGGGGACACCTCCCGCATGCTGTAACATTATATACATTTAACCCCTTGCGGCATTGTTTCTGCGCGTATGTAGAAGAATTACGGCATTTGAATGAGTGAGGCCCATGGTGTAATGGTTATCATATCTGACCGGCAATCGGAAGATCCCGGGTTCGATTCCCGGGTGGTTACCTCATTTTTTCATTTGTTTCGTTCTCTCTCTCTCATCTTGCGCGGAATATCTCCTATACAAGCGTCGTTCTTTACGTTAATTATACTGCGTGTTTGCAGTTAAATGTATATAATGTTACGGCATGCGAGAGGTGCCCCCTGGGGGCATTGTTTCTGCGCGTATGTAGAAGAATTACGGCATTTGAATGAGTGAGGCCCATGGTGTAATGGTTATCATATCTGACCGGCAATCGGAAGATCCCGGGTTCGATTCCCGGGGGGTTACCTCATTTTTTCATTTGTTTCGTTCTCTCTCTCTCATCTTGCGCGGAATATATGATATATATATATATATATATATATATATATATATGCACACACCTTTGGTTTGCTTCCGCCCGAATTATTCATTTTGACGAAGGTCAAGCTTTTCACTCCACCTTAGACCTAGAGTTTACCGTGGAATCCGAACCACGCCCCACCAGCAGCACAGCTTCTTAACCACTAGGCCACACATGGTACCCATTTACTTACAAACCCTTTATTGTGTGGAACGATATACAGCTGGTTTTTGCTGCGCGCCGGCTGCCGTGACCGAGGCACATACTTATGTATATAAACTTTAATTGCAATAACCGCAACAATATAAAATTACACCAACCCGCAATGAAAAAAAATATATATACGAGGGCCACTCAATATATTTTACCCCACCTTTTTTTTTTCTTTCCAAGTTTCCTTGTAAGTTCCAGAAATTTTGCATATAAGTAGTTACATTCCTTTTTTACAAGTTTTTATTTTTCCACGTAGTCTCCATCTTTTTCTACGGCTTTCCTCCACCTCGAAACAAGCGCCTTTATTCCTTGATGGTAAAAGTCCGCTGGGTTCCGCTCGAGCCACCTCTTAACCTCCTCAACAACCTCATCGTCACTCTCAAACTTTCTTCCACGAATAGCATCCTTCATTGGCTCAAACAAATGGAAGTCTGAAGGTGCCAGATCCGGGCTGTATAGAGGGTGGGGTAACACAGTCATGCGCATTTTTGTGATGGCCTCACTTGTTTGCAAACTGTTGTGTGGTCTTGCGGTATCGTGCAAGAAGGACGTCTTCCAGTTTTCTCTGTGGTCGAACTCGCTTTATACGTCTCTAGAGTCTCTGTAGGGTAGCAATATGCCTCCCAGTTGATTGTTTGTCCTTTTTTCATAATGTCCAACAGAATCACCTGTTTCATGTCCCAGAAGATGGTGGCCATAACCTTTCGTGCAGGAGACATTTTGAACTTTTTCTTACGTGGGGAGTCTGCGTGATGCCACTCCATGGATTGGCGTTTTGATTCAGGTTCAAAGTGGTGTACCCAAGCCTCATCTCCAGTCACAATTCGTGAAAGGAAGTCATCCCCTTCTGTCTCGTATTGAACCAACGATTCAAAAGCAATTTCTTTTCTTTGGGCTTTGTGATCTTCAGTCAGTTGGCGAGGAACAAACCGTGAACACACTTTTGAGTATCCGAGTTGTTGAATTATCGTATTCACACTTCCTTCACTAATTCCTAGCTCCAGTGATAGCTCCTTGTATGTGACGCGCCGATTTGATCGAATGATGCTGTTAGCACGTTGCACAGTGTAAGATGTCAGAACCGATGCCGGGCGACCGCTGCGTGGCTCAATATCGAGGCTGGCTCTCCCTCTCTCCGATGATCTCACACGTTTAGACCAACGTCCAACTGTGCTTCGATCAACAACAGCATCCCCGTAAACGTTTTGTAGACGTTTGTGAATATTTCCAACTGTTTCCTTCTCTGCAGTTAAGAATTTGATAAAGCTTTCTGTTTACGACACACATCACTGTCAGGCGCCATTTTCGAAACTGCGTTAACCATCGGTTTTATACAAGGGCGTTTAAAAGCGGTTTTATACAAGGAGGGGAGGTTCAAACTGGAAAAATCCGGTTATGTGAAGCGCAGAAAGTTTAAACTTACGGCCCAAAAGACATTTCAGCCCCATGGCCTCTAATTTAGCTAAGAAAAAAGGGTGAGGCAAAATATATTGAGCGCACCTAGTAAAATTAATTATAAAACAGTGTGGAAAAGGCTAATTAATTTCGGCTGGTCACAACCAAATCCTTTTCCAAGCCATAAACTAATTAAAATATACAAAAAAGTTCTAAAACTTTTGTCCTGCGTAAGAGCTAAGGTTAAAATGACTGTGTGAAGGTATATACACGGACAGAGAGATGGTAGCTGTCGTACGTCTGGCAGTTGGCAAAGGCAAACTAGTGCCCAGATTTCAAACCTTCGAGATGAGAAATCTATAAGTAAAAATCAATCCTGTACATGTGGCAGCCGGTCACGACCCGAAATTGCCCTAAAATATTTTTAAATGTTAAAAATATAGCTATCCATACTGTAGGACAACTTAATATTAGAAATGGTGTTTTCTGCCAAAACATAAAATGCTTCGTATATTTGTCTCTGTTCCTGGTCCCTGACCTTCATAATAGGTTTAGAATCCTGGAAGTTAAAAATCTGATTATGCTGTTCCATATGCTGAACTAGGCTACTATAAGTATTACCCGATCTCAGGCCACGTTTGTGCGAATTAATCCTTCTCTGAAAACCAAATGTCTCCCCCTTGTATTTTAGAGGGCAGCCTCCACATCGCTGAACAATTTGGAATAACCGAAACATATAAATATACTTTTAATATGTAAAACTTCATCGTCAAGATAAATGGGGTCACAAATCCTGAAAGCTCTCAAAAAGAGACCGGAAATAACGCCTTTCTTAGTACAAAGAGAATGATTGGAAAAACCATGAATGTAGCTGTCTGAATGCGTAGGCTTTCTAAATACTTTGAAAGAAGGTCTTTGGTTGGGATCTCTAAAATAAGAACATCCAAAAACGAGAGAGATCCACTATTTTCAACTTCATACGTAAACTGTATTGAGGGTACAAACTACAAAACTATTAAGAACAACCACCAGCTCATTCAGATCCACAAGAGATTCCAAAATAACACACGTGTCATGAAAGTAACGGAACCAATTGACCCCCGGCACCAAAGATTCCGGCAAAAAATTAACTTAAAAAAATTCCATAAAAATATTAGCTAAATTTGGAGAGAGCGAAGAGCTCATACGTAAACCGGTCCTCTGTCTATAAAATGACCCGTTAAAAGAAAAATAGTTATGTTTCGAGGCTTTCGAGCAAAGTCTGACAAGCTCCAAAATAATTCCATAATCAAACGGAATGGTCTCAGGATGATCATGAAGCCACTCTTCCAGGAACTGCAAGGTTAGATCCAAAGGGACTCTGGTAAACAAAGACACCACGTCAAAACTCACCAATTTCTTTCCCGATAGGTCTGTACCTCGAAGTTTGTCAACAAACTCTGCAGAATTTTTAAGATACGCGCCAGAGATTTGGCCTACTAATGGCGAAAGGAGACTCGAGAGCCATTTAGACAACTGTTCAGTAGAACTTCCCACTTTAGAAATAATATGGGGCAAAGGTACTGAGGGTTTATGCACCTTTGGAAGCCTATATATATATATAAGGATGATGGGGCAAATATGATTTAAATCTTTGAAAAAGTTCAGGAGAATCCTTAAGGAGTCTTCCCAACTCCTTATTGAAAGAAGCCTAGGAAGTCTTTAGTCGATCATTGCTGACTTTGGAATAAACAGATTTATCAGTCAACATTACATTCATTTTAGCGATATAATCACACGTGTCCAAAATGACTACTTTATTTCCCTTATCAGACTTCACAATTATAAGGTTCGGGTTATTCTTCAATCTGGAAATGGCATCTAACAAAATCTTGGGAAACCTAGAGCTCTTACCCAAAGAGTGAAAGATTTCATTTAAAAGAAATCCCTTCAGAGTAAATAAATTAAGATTAGAGGCTTTACAGTATTTGGCAAAGTACTCGAACGAGCTTAAAAAGCTAACCAAACAACTGGCATTTGCAGTAACGGAAAATTTCAATCCGAACCCCAATGCAACTTTTCCCAGATCAGAAAGATGTACATTTGTGAGATTGACAACCGAGTCCAATTTGCTAAATTTAAACCATGGACTGTCCCTGAATAGTTTATCAAACTTCGAACCCAGGTCTCGTTTAACTGACACCAAAGAAAATTTTTTGCAAGAATGAACGTAATCCAAAATGTTCGTAAGTGTAAAATTGTTAAAATTAGGAAAAGGTTTAATGGCTCTCAGAAAAGCCTCAAACGTGGTTCTCACCCTGTAAAAAGCTTGGTGTTTAGAAAACTTAACCGAGTCAGTACTATTAATTAAAACGTGTTCAGCCCAAGGCGGAAAAGGATGTGAAGGGTCAACCTGAGTAGAACCAAAAGCCAAAGATTTAGGTAAAATCTTTTTAAACACTGTTTTATATATATATATATATATATGAAAATGAAAATGAAAATGAAAAGGTTTATTGGCAGTCTCTAGTCCATATGACAAATATTATTATAACACAATGACAGTTCATATACTAAGGATAGAAATATATACAATTGATTAGAAATAATACTGCACTGTCGAAGTTAAGTGGAGCTACAGACAGACGTTTTCGTACCAAGAAGTCCATAGCTTAGGCCTTAGAGGATAAATGGCAGGACTCATGGATAGCTTGGATGATCGGGTTGGTTGATTTTTTAATTCTTTGCATTAGACTGTGTTGAGCACGTCTTGTTACCTCCGGGAAGCTCGGGACATTGCGGGTAGCAAACATTTGCGAAGCTGAGCATCTCTGGGGTAATTTATGTAAGAGTCTAAAAGACTTGTTGTACAGCAAATTTAGGGTTCTGCCAGAACCTTTTTTATAATTCACCCACAGTTGCTGACCGTATATATTACTGCAGAAAGTACGAAAGAGTGTGTCTTTAGCTTCACTTGTACAGAAACGAAAGTTCCTTATGGTCATATTCGCTTTAGCACACAGGCTTCGAGATTGTTTTCTTATATCCGAGTCATCACTGAAGGAGCTGGTAATAGTTTGACCCAAATACTTAAACTCTTGTACTTCCTCAATTACTTCACCATTCATTTTAAACCTTATATCAGCTGGCTGATTACAGCTTTTAGGATGAAATTGCATAACCTTAGTTTTTGTAACATTAAAAAGAATATCATGTTTCTGCGAATACACTTACTTCGCAGACATTTAGTAGCCGATCCAGACCTTTAACACAGGGACTTATTACACCATATCATCGGCATAAACTAAGTTATTTATCCTTGTGTTTTCTAAACAACATCCTACTGTTGCCTCATTAAGTGAAGCAATTAATCCGTCAATATACACATTAAACAGCATAGGGGAGAGCAAGAGCCTTGTCTCACCCCGCATGAGGAGCCGAAATACTCGGATAGTACATTGCCCCACCTAACACTGAAAGATTGGTGGAAATACCAAAATTTCAATAAATTTAATATGTACATGGGAACCTTCCTGTCTTCTAGTTTTGCAAATAAAATATTGTGGTTCACCCTATCATATGCCTTACTTATATCAAGGAAACGGCTATAAATGTTTGAATTACTGTCAATGTATTTAGATATTGTTTCTTTAAGTACATAGATACACAGGTCATTTGAGTGGGACCTTTTGAAGCCAAACTGATTAGATGTCCATAGGAAATCATTTAATCGGAGTAACAAGAGTTTTTCTAGTAGTTTCGAGAAGCAGGAAGCGACAGCAATAGGCCTATAATTATTGCTGGACAGAATGTCTCCGTACTTATTTTTGACCAGGGGCAAGATATATACCCTCATGAACTCTGCAGGGATATAGCTATGAGCAAGCATTGCTGATAGGAGCAATGATATATGCAGACATACTACGTCATTTGCATATTTTAAGTGTCATTCGATAAGTCATCTACCCCTGACGCAGAACCAGTCTTTAACTCTTTAATTAACCTCTTTACTTCAGAAAATGATATCAAAATATTTTCCCTTGTCCCTCCCACAATCGTTTCGCTGCAATCTATCTTAAGATTATCCCTACTCACACTATTAAGAATGTTAGAGTAGTGGTTTTTCCACAGCTTTGCAATTTCATCCTCCCCCGACACCCCATCGATTGTCGGAGGGGGGACATTTTTGACACCTGTTTGATTCTTAACAAATTTCCAAAATTTGTTATTATCGTTATTTATGCGAGCTTCACAGGTTTTTGATGCTCGAATAGACTCTTCTTCCTGTTTAAATCGCCTTATGGCCGCCTTATACTGACCCCGACTTCTACACATATTTATGTATACTGGTCCTAATCTGTGTCTACCATGAAAGCACCACAAATCATAGGCGTCTTTCGATTTCCTCTTCAGGGGGCAATAAAATCATTCCATCCAGGAATAATCTTAGTATGATAGTTGTAAGATTTAATCAGGGGGCTTCCTGCTTCTCTTAACAGGGATATGATCTTACTATAATACCTATCTATGAGTTTACAGTGAGAATCATTTGAGCAAGGATTATTACAGGCAAGGTGCAAAATTTCTAAATTATTAAAGAGGTGACATGTTCTGTCTTTGTATTCTATTCTCTGCTGCATATTAACATTGGACCAATCGACGCGATTATTCTTACCTATTGAGTTCTTGTTAAGTCGTGTTGCGCATAAATTGGTAACGTTAATTAATATTTCTAATGTTCTATGATCAGAAAGAAGGAAATCATGCAAAATATGAACTCTAACAATTCGATCCTTTAGATTATTACTAGTGAGACAATGATCAATCCACCTGGTGGTATCACTCATATCGCTAACGTATGTAAAATTACCACTGGCTACCCCTAATACATCTACATCACTTATACTTAAATTGGCCGACTCGCACATGTTACCCAATTCTCCAAAGAATTCTCCAATATAATTTTCTAAATAACAAGATTTTACCTAAATCTTTGGCTTTTGGTTCTACTCAGGTTGACCCTTCACATCCTTTTCCGCCTTGGGCTGAACACGTTTTAATTAATAGGACTGACTCGGTTAAGTTTTCCAAACACCAAGCTTTTTACAGGGTGAGAACCACGTTTGAGGCTTTTTTGAGAGTGAATAAACCTTTTCCTAATTTTAACAATTTTACACTTGCGAACATTTTAGATTACGTTCATTCTTGCAAAAATTTTTCTTTGGTGTGCGTTAAAGTCCCCATTATTATACAGTGAGAATATTTGGGGTTATCTGATAATGACTTAATTTTGTACAGCAAATCAATGTATTCATCTAGATTACTGCCGTTGTTGTATGGTAAATAGCAGTTTACAATTAATATGCAATCATTGTTCACTTGTAATTCAATGCCTAACAACTTTACGTTATCGCTTGTTAAAAATTTTATATGTTTTGACAAATTTTTCCTTAATAAGAAAGCAACACCACCAAAAGGCCTACCGTACATTAATTCATCTGACAAGTCTACTGCTGATGACGCATGGTACATAAAGTCATCATGGATGGTAGAGAGGAATTGTAGCTCTTGCTTAGGTAGCCAGTGCTCCTGCAGGAGTATCAAATCTGCACTGTCGCAGATTTTATGAACATCTACAGTTGAATTCCTCACTGACCTTACATTATACATTATATGAGACTATTTTCAACAAGTTATCCGCCATGACTGATAGAAAACTTATTATTAGTAAGATTATTATTATTATACACAGTACAACTTTCAGGCATTACTGTTAGGGCGCCTATTATTATTATTATTATTATTATTATTATTTTGCCTGTTATCAAATCTCCTGGAAAAGTGAATAAACTCCTTAACAATAATACCGTCTGGCCATTGACTCATATTATACCAGTTGAAATGCGCATTTACACCTTTAATTATTACTTTAAAAGAGTTATAATTAGTGATGTAGGTCACATCCGCATCCGCATCCGCACATTTTCTCGCATCCGCATCCGTATCCGCATCCGCACTTTGGACTGCGGATGTCGTGCGGATGTGGACCGTTGAGATAAAACGTCATTAATAAGCGGAAATTATCAAATTCTACTATATTAATAGAACTAGTTCATTGTGCGCAAAAGTGATGCAAGCGACAAGACGAGAGGCTGTTCTTGTATGAAGTTACTCTCTTGCAACCTACTTAGATCCACGTTACAAAGCTAAGTTATTTTCACCTAGTACATTAGAACGAGTTAAATCATCACTTGGCAAAGCAGTTGAAGAGCTTCAATCTCTTGAATCTGTCGCTTCGCCACCCACCAAAAGAATAAAAGTTTCAGTGACAGAACCAACACCTTCAACAAGCAAATCTATCACAGAATCTATCTCTCTGTTTCTTGAGTCAAGCAGCAATGACGAGACCTACGCGATGTCAAAAGATGTAGTAAAAATAATCGAGAGCTATCACCAAGAAAAACGCCTGGCTGCATGTGACAATCCTATTAGTTGGTGGAAAAATACGCAGAATATCTATCCATACTTGAGTAAACTTGCGAGGAAACATTTAGCCTGTCCTCCAACAAACGTACCAAGCGAGAGATTATTTAGCAGTGCTGGATTAATATATGATGAAAAGAGAAACAGACTGGCAGCAAAAAGGCAGAAAAGTTAATGTTCCTTAAGCATAACCTTCCTATAATTAAGTTTGAACATTAAACGATGAACATCTTAGTTTACTTTATTTTAATTACTCATTTATAAATATGCCTAATAAAACTTTAAACTTAATATAAATAGTTATGAAGCTAATTAAAGATCTCTTTCTATAAGGGTGGAGGTTGGGGAAAGAGGTCGGTGGGGTGCATTTGAGTTGGGTTCACGTCCCGCATCCTTGTAACACAATTATGGTTTCTAATTGTGGCTGAAACTCAACAAAATATAACGAATTTATTTGCAGACGAATTCACTAATTGATTTCTATATTAGTTAGATGCTTGATATTATTTTATATGTTCAGAGAAAAGTACAGCAATTATTGTACAATTAATCAATTATACTACATTATAGCTACAGCTCTCTCTATGTAATAACTTATTATATACGTTAAACACAACAAATCTCGAATATATCCTAAAAAATAACGAAAATGTAGACATCCGCATCCGCGGATGTTGAAATCAAACATCCTCATCCGCATCCGCATCCGCGGATGTGAAAAAAATGACATCCGCTACATCACTAGTTATAATACGGAGATTTCGTGTTTAGTTTATTAACTATCACTATACTGTGTTCACCAATGATTTTCTTCTATCATATATATATATATATATATATATATATATATATATATATATATAATCCCCGCAAGGGGGTTCTAAGCTCGTGCTCTTGAGTGCTCTTTGTGCTCATTTGTACGTGCTTGTTCCTGGAGGTTTCACGTGCGCCCTCCCGGCCCTAGCACCCAAGGATGATGGGGCTCGACCCTGCAGTCCTTGTCATCCTTGGTCTTTTTCCACTTCGACTGTCCCCTCCACCCTTTCTTTTTCCTCTGTCTTTCCTCTCACTTTTTCTTTGTTTTTCCGCTGAGATATGCCCTTTTAAATAGAGGCGAATCGGTTCTTCCCGAACTTAAAAAAAAAAAAAAAATATATAATATAATATATATATATATATATATATATATACACCTTACCTTACCTTACAAAGGTTCCACGTGATGATTTCTCATTTCGCGAAGGTCAAGCGTGTCGCCCCTCCTCTCGAGTTGGCCTGGTGAAGTAGTGAGTTGGATTCTTGCGCTCTCCACTTCACATAGCCAGGTACGCCCGGCTCATCGGGGATTGTTCTGAGCCAGGCGTCAAGTCTTCTTTTGAAGATTTCCACTGCAACTCCCTTCGTGTTTCTTAGGTCTTTGGGCAGCTGATTAAATAGTTTTGGTCCTCTCACTACAAAACTAATTTCTTTCAGGGTTAAGGATGTTCCCTGTCTCGCCTTCAATTTGGGAATACGACACAGTCTACCGTTTCTACCTTCCACCGTTGTTTGGGGAGTTATGGGATTCAGAGTAAGATTAGGGACTAGTTTCTCCATTATTTTCCAAGTGTAAATAATGGTGTATCTCTCTCTTCTCCTTTCCAGTGAATATAGGTTTAGTTCTCGTAACCTTTCCCAGTAATTTAGTTCTTTGCACCCATTGATCTTGGCTGTGAAACTTCTTTGAATCCCCTCCAGCTGTCTAATGTCTTCTTTTTTATATGGGGATGTTAGGACCGAGCAGTATTCCAGTTTGGGTATTATCAGGGTTTTCAGTAGGGGGATCATTACATTCCTATCCCTTCGTTTAAAAGTTCTCAATATCAGACCCGTTATTCTCTTTGCTCTGTTTACTGCTATCTTATTTTGTGTTTCAAATTTCGCATCATCTGTCATTACAACCCCTAAATCTTTTGCTCTGGAATTTCTCTGGACTTCCTGTCCATTTGGGGTATAATATTCCATGGACTTTAGGTCTTCTCTTTTTCCGTACCGTAATAGCTGAAATTTCTCGGTGTTAAACTTCATATTGTTGTCTTCCGTCCACTTGTAAATTTTGTTTATGTCGGTTTGTAGAGATCCTATGTCTTCTGGTTTTCGTATTTTTCTACTGATCTTTGTGTCATCTGCAAAGGATGTTACTGTGCTGTCTCTGGTAACGTCCTCATCTATGTCAGTTAGCATGATTATGAAGAGTAGTGGAGCTAATACCGTTCCTTGTGGTACTGAGCTGAGGACCTCTGATTCTGATGAAGATACTCCTTGTACTGTAACGACTTGCCTCCGCTCACTAAGGAAATTATATATCCATTTCCCTACTTTTCCTGTTATTCCCATATATTTCAGTTTATGTATTATGATTCCATGGTCACACTTGTCGAACGCTTTAGCAAAGTCTGTGTATAGTACATCATAGTTTTCATTACTTTCAAGTGAATCAATAATGTTGTTGTAGTGTTGCATTAGTTGTGACAGGCATGATCTGCCTGACCGAAACCCGTGTTGGTTATCATTGAATTTTTTCTGAGTTTCCAAAAAGTCATAGATTTTCTGTCTAACAATTCTTTCAAATATTTTGGTGAGATGAGATGTAAGCGACACTGGCCTATAGTTTTTGGCCTCGGATCGATCTCCTCCTTTATATATTGGGACGATGTTCGCGCTCTTCAGGATGCCCGGTATTTCTCCCGTGTTTAATGATCGTCTCCATATCCAGTATAGGGGCTCAGCGATTGCATTCTTGCAGTTTTTGATCAGTGTGGCATTCCATTTATCCGGTCCTGCCGCTGAGTGTGTTTTTAGTTTCCCTATGACTTGTGCAATATCCTCCGTCGTAAAGTCGAAATCCGTTATACTTTCCCCTTGTGGTTCTTCTTCAAAGAACGCGTTTCTATCGCATATCAGTTTGTCAGTTTTTGGGATACTGAAAGATGATTCATACTGAGCTTTTAATATTTCAGCTACTTCTGTTAGATCATCAGATAAATCACTATTCTCATTTTTTAAAGGCCCGATAGTCGCATAGTTTTTCGACTTTCTTTTTGCGAAATTATAGAAGTACTTTGAGTTAGCCTTTATCGCTTCTATAGCGTCATCTTCTTCTTTTTCTGTATGCTTCTCGATTAGTTCCTCTATGACGACATCGATCCTTTGCAGTTTATCATTTAATATTTTTCTGATGTTATCTTTACAATTACTTAATTTTGCAGTCAGTCTTTTTCTCTTTCGGAACAATGCCCTCTTTTGTCTTTCGAACCTGCTTCTCTTTCCTCTTTGTTGTATCTTTGGGACGTGTTTTTCCACAATTTCTAACGTCTTGTCCTCTAACGTATATATATATATATATATATATATATTATATTATATATATACTGTATATATATGTATATTTTTTTTTCCTTGCGGGTTGGTGTAATTTTATATTGTTGCGGTTATTGCAATTAAAGTTTATATAATGATACCCACTGAACTTAGACGATTTGTTCTTAACCTTTTTAACGTTTTTCACTTTTTGAGGGAGTCTTTTTACAACTATAAAAATGCTGTCATTAAAGGCCATAAAACAAAATTGCAGTTGGACTTTTTATATAATTTTCTAAATAACAAGATTGTACCTAAATCTTTGGCTTTTGGTTCTACTCAGGTTGACCCTTCACATCCTTTTCCGCCTTGGGCTGAACACGTTTTAATTAATAGGACTGACTCGGTTAAGTTTTCCAAACACCAAGCTTTCTACAGGGTGAGAACCACGTTTGAGGCTTTTTTGAGAGCGAATAAACCTTTTCCTAATTTTAACAATTTTACACTTGCGAACATTTTAGATTACGTTCATTCTTGCAAAAATTTTTCTTTGATGTCAGTTAAACGAGACCTGGATTCGAAGTTTGATAAACTATTCAGGGACAGTCCATGGTTTAAATTTAGCAATTTGGACTCGGTTGTCAAGCTTGCAAATGTACATCTTTCTGATCTGGAAAAAGCTGCCTTAGGGTTCGGATTGAAATTTTCCTTTACTGCAAATGCCAGTTGTTTGGTTAGCTTCTTAAGCTCGTTCGAGTACTTTGCCAAATACTGTAAAGCCTCTAATCTTAATGTATTTAGTCTGAAGGGATTTCTTTTAAATGAAATCTTTCACTCTTTGGGTAAGGGCTCTAGGTTTCCTAAGATTTTGTTAGATGCCCCTTCCAGATTGAAGAATAACCCGAACCTTATGCTTATGAAGTCTGATAAGGGAAATAAAGTAGTCATTTTGGACACGTGTGATTATATCGCTAAAATGAATGTAATGTTGACTGATAAATCTGTTTATTCCAAAGTCAGCAATGATCGACTAAAGACTTCCTAGGCTTCTTTAATAAGGAGTTGGGCAGGATCCTTAAGGATTCTCCTGGACTTTTTCAAAGATTTAAATCATATTTACCCCATCTTCCTTATATATACATATATGGACTTCTAAAGGTGCATAAACCCTCAGTACCTTTGCGCACTACTATTTCTAATGTGGGAAGTTCTACTGAACAGTTGTCTAAATGGCTCTCGAGTCCCCTTTCGCCATTAGTAGGCCAAATCTCTGGAGCATATCTTAAAAATTCTGCAGAGTTTGTTGACAAACTTCGAGGTACAGACCTATCGGGAAAGAAATTGGTGAGTTTTGACGTGGTGTCTTTGTTTACCAGAGTCCCTTTGGATCTAACCTTACAGTTCCTGGAAGAGTGGCTTCATGATCATCCTGAGACCATTCCGTTTGATTATGGAATTATTTTGGAGCTTGTTAGACTTTGCTCGAAACATAACTATTTTTCTTTTAACGGGTCACTTTTTAGACAGAGGACAGGTTTACCTATGGGCCTTCGCTCTCTCCAATTTTAGCTAATATTTTTATGGAATTTTTTGAAGTTAATTTTTTCCGGAAGCTTTAGTTCCGGGGGTCAATTGGTTCGGTTACGCTGATGACACGTGTGTTATTTTGGAATCTCTTGTGGATCTGGATGAGCTGGTAGTTGTTCTTAATAGTTTAGTACCCTCGATACAGTTTACGTATGAAGTTCAAAATAGTGGATCTCTCTCGTTTTTGGATGTTCTTATTTTAAGAGATCCCAACCAAAGACCTTCTTTCAAAGTATGTAGAAAGCCTTCGCATTCAGACAGCTACATTCATGCTGTTTCCAATCATTCTCTTTGTACTAAGAAAGGTGTTATTTCCGGTCTGTTTTTGAGAGCTTTCAGGATTTGTGACCCCATTTATCTTGACGATGAAGTTTTACACATTAGAAGTATATTTATATATTTGGGTTATTCCAAATTGTTCAGCGATAAAGCTTATTTAGTCGCTAGGAGATCTTTCTTTTCTCCCAAAACTGAGAACCGGGATAAAGACGTTTCATTCCTGAAAGTGCCTTTTGAGGTTAACAAAGGGCTTTCTTCACTCTTGCCAGAGCAGATTAAGTTGGTTTCCGTTATGCCAAATAAATTGTCTTCGTTCATTCGTCATCCTATTACTAAAGCCTCCAACAGTTCTGTCGTAGTTTATGAAATCCCATGTGGATGCTGCCCTCTAAAATACAACGGGGAGAGATTTGGTTTTCAGAGAAGGATTAATTCCCACAAACATGACCTGAGATCGGGTAATACTTATAGTAGCCTAGTTCAGCATATGTAACAGCATAACCAGATTTTTAACTTCCAGGATTCCAAACCTATCATGAAGGTCAGGGACCAGGAACAGAGACAAATATATGAAGCATTTTATATTTTGGCAGAAAACACCATTTCCACTATTAAGTTGTCCTACAGTCCTACTTTATTTTTAACATTTGAAAATATTTTAGGGCAATTTCGGGTCGTGACCGGCTGCCAGATGTACAGGATTGATTTTTACTTATAGATTTCTCAGCTCGAAGGTTTGAAATTTGGGCACTAGTGTGCCTTTGCCAACTGCCAGACGTACGACAGCTACGATCTCTCTGTCCGTGTATATGCCTTCATACAGTCATTTTAACCTTCGCTTTTACGCAGGACGGAAGTTTTATAACATTTTTATGTATTTTAATTAGTTTATGGCTTTGAAAAGGGCTTTGTTGTGACCAGCAGAAATTAATTAGCATTTTTAAACAGTTTTTAATTAATTTTATATATTTATTTTTTCCTTCGGGTTGATGTAATATATCTACGGTATATATATATATATATATATATATTTTTGTAATTTTTTCAACATAAATAATAAATAAATAAAAAATATATAATAATAAATAAATAAATATATATATATATATTTGCGATTACACATACATACATACAGTATATATATACTATATATATATGGGAATGAACTCAGAATGGTTCCCTGAGGTTTTTTATGATACACACAGACCGTGCATGGAACAAGGAACTCTTCTAGGAAAATTAAATCCACTATAGTCCGAATAAGTAATGGTAAATGACAAATACTATAGTTTTTCTTTTTCATGATGCTAGCCCGACGTGGGCAACAGGTCACTCGCAAAGAGGTCCCAAAAATATAGCTTCCCTCACCAGCTATCTGCAAAGCAGATAGGATCCAGCTTTGGGACAGGATCTAGGGTTTAAAGCAGCCTATCCCAGCTACATTTAGAACCTCAATATAAGCAAAAGACTCGCTGCCTTCACGTCAGATTGAATACATCAAAGAAAAAGGGGTAACTATTATATTTTTAGCCAAAAACCAAAACTTAAACCTCAACTGGCAGAATTGAGCGTCCACTTTTCAAGGCACATAACATGTCCGTTTCATGATAAAGGCTAGGCTGCTTTAAACCCTAGATCCTGTCCCAAAGCTGGATCCTATCTGCTTTGCAGATCGCTGGTGAGGGAAGCTATATTTTTGGGACCTCTTTGCGAGTGACCCGTTGCCCACGTCGGGCTAGCATCATGAAAAAGAAAAAACTATAGTATTTGTCATTTACCATTACTTACTCGGACTATAGTGGATTTAATTTTCCTAGAAGAGTTCCTTCTTCCATGCACGGTCTATGTGTATCATATATATATATATATTTGTGTGTGTGTGTTTGTGTGTGCGTGTGTGTGTGTGTGTGTGTGTGTGTGTGTGTGTGTGTGTGTGTAGGCGCAAATATATATATATATATATTTATTTATTTATTATTATATATTTTTTTTTTATTTATTATTTATGGTGAAAAAATTACAAATATATGTCCTTACATTCAGTTTGTTAATTCGCTTGTCGTTTTTATTGAGGTAAATAGGAATTGTTAATTATTGCAACATATTGCAATATTTTTTATTTATAATGCCTGCTTTTGAATCTGCTCAAACCAAACCAGCTGAATCCCTTCTTTTTTGATCATAGGTCATTGGATTAACTAGGAAAAAAATTCTTTCGCGAAACTGTGAAGGATATGCCTAAAATTTTTTCTAACACATGTTAATTCTATTAGCTGAAATTATTGTTATTAGTATTAGTATTATTTATATTAGCAGTATTATTATTAGTAAAGCTTTGCTTTTCAATGAAGCATGATAAAACTTTGTAAGATTGATTAGAAAAAATTCTACTTTTGCAGGATTTGTGACTCTATCCAAATTCGTTAATTTATGGCCTCAGGGCATCCTGTCAAAGAGCGAAAAAACTAGCAAAAATCGTAAAAGAGGAAAAAAATTCTTGAAATCTGTTCCTATCAGAATTTAGGTATGATCCTTTACTTTCTGAAAAAAAATACTGCGTGTCTTTACTATCCGAATTTAGGAAGAGTTCGTTTTTTTAGGAGACCCCCCAAACCCACGAACCTTATTTTTTAAATCATTACTCATTATACAATATCTTATTTAAGTATGGTCGACTCACATGTCTTTAAAAAGCGCTAAACGAGCTCTGAAATCTAAACATAATTAAAAGTAAATATATTTTTTTACAAAGTCGTCAGCTTCAAATATACGTTTACGTAAATAAAAATTAAATAAAAACCGAAATATTAAACTATCAAAAAATTTATAGGCAAATTCCTCTTCTATATAATTATTTTTTTTGTCTATTATTTTTAGTTTTCGAGTTACTTGCTTTTATATGAACTCGGATAGAAAAGTCTTTTTCTTCATGCGACAAAAGTTTGGAGAGAAAAAGCAGTCCGGACAGACAAAAACAGGTTTAAAAAATTTAAAAAAATTAAAAAATGTTTATAGGCTAAAGTCCGGAAAAACAATAATTTCGGTAAAAAAATCCAAATTAAAAAAATGTCATGAGACAAAAGTCTGGAGAGAAAATGTCCGGGGAGAAAATGTCCGGAGACAAAAACTTGGGTGAAAAAAATTCCGAAATAAAAAATCCGGAGACAACAGTCCGGAGAAACAAAAACTTTGGTAAAAAATATTCCGGAGTAAAAATTCCGTAATGAGAAAGTCCGCTGAAAATTTTGTCAGAAAAAAAAGTCTGGTAAAAAGTCCAGTAAAAAAATCTGCATATTAAAAAAAACCCGGAGAAACAAAGTTCGGAGAAAATAACTGCAGTGAAAAAAGAATCAAATTAAAAAGATTTACTAAAAAAATCGGTTCCAGCGGGAATCTTTTCCTGCAGAATGCCGTTTCTATGCTATGTATATGCTTTAGATAGCGGAGTAGTATTCTACACGGTTTTCAATTGCAGCAAAAATAATCTCAAACACTGCGCTGCTGTACTAATCCTGTGTTCGTAAAAGGACGTCTTAATTCACAAGATTACATTTCCATCTTAGATGAGAATCTCCTCTCTTTGTTTAGGAATGGAAACTTCACCAGGAGGATATCATGTTTCAAGAAGACGGTGCTGCATGTCCATTCCGTTGCTTTAGGAGAGTGTTACTTTTAGGGATCGTCCATAAATGGTGTCGCGCAAAATTTCGAATGTTTAGATCCCCTCCTCACTTTGTCACAAATGGTCGCAAAATTTTGAACCCCCTCTTCCCCCATGTCATGGTCACAAACTACATGTAAAATTGTAAAAAATATAGTGAAATAACATATATTTATTTAAAGATTCATTCAAATAGTAGCTTTTTTGTTAATATGTAGCAATGCAATCAGCCAGATGTATGAGAATTTACGTTTTTCATCTACATAACATTACACTAGTCGACTAAAAAATCCTATCAATATTTTAGTTTTTACATTAAACTTTTCAAAATGTTAACATAAAGCAAAAAAAATTTTGTGATGTCACAAAAATTTTAGAACCCCCCCTCCCTCTGTCACAAAAGGTCACAAAATTACGGACCCCCCCTCCCCTAAAAGCGTGACATCATTTATGGACGTCCCCTAATTGTGGCAGGGTGCCGTATAACTCTCGTCATATATATTTACGATATCATTAAAAAAGTCGAGCAAATGAGTAAGACAAGAGCGATTACGTTGAAAGCCGTGATAAGAATCTTTAATTAAATTATTAATTTCTAAGTGATTAACTTTTTTGTCCCGAACGATCTTCTCTATAGGCTTACCAACTACTGAAGTCAGTGGAACGATAATTTCGTGTTTAAATACTGGTGTAATGTTTACAAGTTTCCAATCAATCGAACGGAACTTCTCCGCACTTTAATGATTTATTATATATATATATATATATATATATATATATATATTAGGGTGCTTCGAAAATATGAAGTATTAATATGTGATTGTCCGACCCTATAATTTTGTGCAGTAGTATATAAAACCCTTGTGGTAGAATATGAGTTTCATATGACAACATTTAGGGGTTGCGCATGCGCAATAAAATTTCCCTTCTGGTGTATCAACACTCTCACTCTGTCCTAACCAGCACGAACCTGTTATCGTCAGTGCTGTTTGAATCTGCAAAATTGTTACCTACAGAAGTTTTTGTGTATATTTCTGGAGTGGTTTATTCATCTATTTGTTTGTATTTCAGGCTTTTTTTGTTAATAAAATATTCATGTCCAAAACAGTTAAACCAGCTACTTGTAAAAAAATAGAAGTTTGGATCGTTGGGCAGCCTATACCTGAACTCCCTCAAAGTAAATTTCCATCGATAGGTGATAGCAAGAATCCTACGTCATACTAACGACATGTGAATAAAAAGCTCGAAAAACTTCACTCGAAATGACAAAACCTCAAGAAAAACATCGCACGGGAATCCGATACTGCTCTGAAACAGAGAAAAGAGTTTCAAGACAACTTGCCCAATCTCTTTGACATCGCTCACCAACAAGCCATGAACCTAATATCCATACAAGAAGACAAAGACTTCTTGATTGCTCAGCGGGAACCAGGGCAGCGAGGTCTTATGACAGGTGTAGAAAGGAACGTCAAAGAAGAGAAAAAAACAGAAAGGGACAAAGAAGCTAGTGAAGAGACAGTCCACCTAGTATCTCATAGCAGCAGCAGTTCGACAGGTATTTTGAAACACACAAGCTTTTTTATTTATTTATCGATTTTAACCATTTAAAAACCATTTTGTATAGAATTAATTACAATTATAATGTATTAGCAAATTTTCAATAATTGTTTTCATTATCTTTTAATAAATAGTTATATGAGAGGGGGTACCTGACCCTTGAAAAAGTATTCACTTCGGTTGTGCATGATGTGTCAAAAGGACCTAATATCACGATTTTCAGCTCTTTTCGAGACTACTGGCCAAACATTCGCCTCCATGATTATATGACCGGTGTTAATGATGATGCCATATTTAATAGGATTAAGGACTGGAAGGAAAAGATCATTTGCTTTGCAAAGAGGGCCATTTAAGAACAATTGCCCCGAGATGACTACAAAAAACTGTTAGAATTAGTCATCATCTTTTTAGGAGTACCACCGCAAGGCATTCGGTTTTGGGCACCAGAACCATTTCACCGTGTACGCTGGATGACAAGAGCATTGTACTCACTAAAAATGTGGATGTTTCGTGAGCAGTTTTCTTTGCCGTCCACGTCAAATACCCGCAGTTCCTTCCATATCAAAAACAAATTATGGATGAATCTTTGCGAAATAAATATATTCATTTGTAAGTTTTATGTTACAGCAAGGATCGAGTGCCCTCTTCCTACTTTTGCTGCATCAAATGATCTACAACTTCTAAAAGAATTACAAAATTATGAAAATCCAAACGTTAAAACAGCTGCGCTTTCATTGCTAAGCAAGCATTTTTGGTACCTTAGTGAGATATTAGTTGGAATAGCGTTCTTTGATCATCGCCTGCTCTTATCCACAAAGCGAAGAATGGCTGAAGCAATCACCGGTAAAGTTGGATCGGAAGATCCACTCCGTCAGGTGATGATTTCAGATACCTCAAATATAATGGAATTAAGAGTGGAAGACTTTGTAAATGCTCGAACCAGTGACTTGTTTCAGATTCTTAATGTACCTTCTACATTTCTAGAGAAAGATCCAAGCACTTGGGAAGATGACAATGCTTTTCAGGTTGCCTGAAAGGCAGTACTTAATATAAAACCTGTGAATGAGTTAGCAGAGAGTAGGGTTACCATATTTGAACTTTTAAAAAAGAGGACACTCCGGAGAGTGGGGGTGTATCTGTATCAGTATCTACCAACTCACGTTGTATTAATGTGTTATATATACTGTGTATTACATGTCGTCTATAATGAGTATCTATAAATAAGAACAAGTGTTATGGCTTAAAAAATCAATGTTATAAATATTCAAATTTCCCGGACATGTCCGGGAAAAACCGGACGTATGGTAACCCTAGCAGAGAGAGAAGTAGCTCTTATTCAGGAGTTTAACACTTCACTAACAAGAAATGAAGAGCAACAACAATATTTATTACAAGTAGTTAAAGATCATCGCAATGCTTTTCCGAAGGCCATTAAAAGCGACTTGCTTTCAAAAAGTTTCAAGTAAAGATGTATACTAAACATAATCTATATTTCCAATGTAATGTACCGAATTGTATGATATGTATTTTACAAATATACTGCATTAGTAAAACAAATATGGGATCACCTGAAGATCAGGGTCCCCAGCCTTCGTTAGTTAGCCTTATAAGGCTAACTAACGAAAATATCACGACTTAACCTAACCAATCGTTAGGTCACCTGTACGCCCTTAACGATTGGTTAGGTAAAGTCGTTGTGAAAAAACTATAGGGCTATGGGTTGATTGCCTGTTACCCTCATCCGTTGGAAACTTCCAGCAGATTTCAGTGGAAAGTTAACGACAAAAGCCCCACGTTTTTTCGTTAGAGAGTTATGTATATGTAGGTCTTCAAAGGACCTCTTTATGTTTATTTGCCTTCGGTATTTGCGCTGCTTAATGGTTGGGCCTCGCTTCTGTTTCGATGTAGGGCGCGACGATGTTTATCGATGTAGGGCCGCGGTACGATGGAGTTACACAACGAGTTGCTTTGATGTAATTAATATAAGCAGTCACTACACTTAAATACCTGAAGGAATAGGCCTATCCTTTTTATAGTTATTAGGTTTTATATTACGAGGATTTCACTCAGAACTTATAGGAAGATAAAGTACATCTTCCTTGCTTAAAGCATCGCTGTAACATAAGCAAACTCCGAGCGAGCCGCTATAATATAATCTTCGTATTTTAGTATTTGCCGAATTTGCAAAGTTCGTTGACTCTTCTCTCGATGTAATTTTCATGAGTCGGCAATGGAAAATTTTGAACACGAAATAATAAGTTTTTCTTGTGGTCGGGTGGGCCCAATGCCTCTATATTGGGTTCTATGTATGTATGGTAATTATTTTCATTCCCAATAGGCTATGTCGCCAATCCCGAGGCAATTTTGTAGATATTTAATTCAATTAATTAATAATTTATATTTAATTATGAAATAAAGTTACCACATACGATACCATGTTGTAAGCGTGTATAGTTTTCCATATACTGGGGGGGGGGCCCGGAGAAAAATTTGTATGTTATAGATTAAATTTTTTGACAAACAGTGTGTTTTAAACCATATGAAATTAATTAAAAGGAATGAAGTAGGAATTTAAAAAAGAGAAAGGTTACTCAAGACCTATTTAAATATAAAAGTTCAAGAGGCTAAGTTCTCAAGTTTAGTTAAAGTTATGTCAATCAGTTTGACTCCCTTTAGGTATAGGAAGTTTATGGAATTAAAGTAAAGTTATTAAACATTTTAAGTTTGCTCATTATTTTGTGTTGTTTGGCTCATGGCCAAGGGAGGCCATAAGACCCTTGTGAAAGTTTTGTCTGGCCAAGGGAGGCCACAAGACCCTTGTGAAAGTTTGGTCTGGCCAAGGTAGGCCATAAGGGCCTTGTTGAATAGTTTTGGCTATGGCCAAAGTAGTCCATCAGCCCCTTGTTGAATAGTTTTGGCTATGGCCAAGGTAGGCCATCAGCCCCTTGTTGAATAATTTGGGCTATGGCCAAGGTAGGCCATCAGCCCCTTGTTGAATAATTTGGGCTATGGCCAAGGTAGTCCATCAGCCCCTTGTTGAATAGTTTGGGCTATGGCCAAGGTAGGCCATCAGCCCCTTGTTGAATAATTTGGGATATGGCCAAGGTAGGCCATAAACCCTTTAGAGTAGAGTAGTTTGGGCTATGGCCAAAGGTAGGCCATAAAACCCTTTAGAGTAGTTTGGGTTTGTATGTGCCACTGTCTAACCATATAATTTTTTGGCACAAAATTATGTGCACAGAATCAGAGCGCAGCAATAAAAGCTTTTACTCTCCGATCCTTGGTTATGTTCAGACAGGTTGTTGTGTGTGACACATGGAAAGAGTACAGTGTGTGTATATATATATATATATTTTGCATTTCTCTGAATCCAGTTGGTCTTCAAAACTTGGATTCACCACTCCAGTGAAGTCAATACCCGTAGGTATGATTGAGTAAATGTTATGTGTCCTACAGGTAGGGTCTGGAAAGTTTGGGGTTTTGAAGGAATCCAATCTGTTTGCAAGGAATGTATGTGTCTGTTAATGAAATCTGTTGTGTGATTCTTCCTTAATTAAAAGAAGAATTGGATGCTCGGAGTTGTATGTATATATTTATATACTGTATGTGTGTGTGTGTGTGTGCAAATGTATATTTTGTTGTAGGGTTTTATTTTTGAGTTTTGTGTTAGATTAGCCCAGTGGTGCACAAACGTTTTTGATGTGAGGGCCAAGCGAAGAAAATAACTAAATGTATTAGCCTACTTACTTTCCATCTAAGTCATAAATTGGGTCACTTTTATATTCTAACTTTTTCATTGAATTGAAAAGACCCGTGGGGCCACTGAAAAGACCCGTGGGGGACACATTTGGCCCGCGGGCCAGGGTTTGTGCATCACTGGGTTAGCCAATTTGGCTGAGTAAAGACCCTCAAATTATGCATTTGAGACCCTTATATCAAGCCTTGTCTGTTTTATGCCTATATGTGAAATAGGACTTAGAATGTGTTACGCCTATATGTCAAATAGGACTTAGAATGTGTTACGCCTGTATGTCAAATGGGACTTAGAATGTGTGTGTTAGGTGGGTGTAGGTTTGAATTCGTGCAATTGCTTTCGGTCTTTGTGATGTTAAAGTTCTGAGTTGAATTTTTTTATGTTAAAGTTCTGAGTTTAATTTTGTGATGTTAATGAGTCTTATGAGTAAGTTAAATTGCTGAAATAAATTTTATAACCTACACCACAGATTGAATTAAAAATTTACAATGTTTTTAGTTAGGATAGGCCTTGAGTGTAAAGAGTAGGGCGTACTTTGTGAGGTAAGCTTCTTGTATATTCAAATTGAAAATTGTAGTGTTTGAAGTAGGCCTTTAGTGTAGGAGTATATTAGGCCTATTAGTTAAAGTCAAGCAAAGTTGGCCTACTAAATAGGCTTATGTTGTGGCGTACTAAATATGCTTATGTTGAAATTGGCCTATTTGTTATAAGACCTAAAGTGAATTAAGCCTGTTAAATGAACAAGGCTTTGTTTTGAGTTTAAAGAGTAGGACCTATTAAATAGGCTTAATGTGAAGTGGGCCTACTAAATAGGCTTATGTTGAAATTGGCCTATTTTTATTGGACCTAATGTGAATTAAGCCTGTTAAATGAACAAGGCTTTGTTTACGGTTAGTGTAAAGGTAAAGTTTGTGTTAGTGTAAAGGTAAAGGGATCGGTTCCCCAGTTACACGGGCCACCATGTGAAAAAATTATAGGGGCTTATGGTTGAAATTGGCTTCAACCTTCGCCGATTGGAAATTATCATGTAGTTATTGTATAGAGATGAATGACAAAATTCTACGTTTTTTCGTTAGAGAGTTATGTACAGTATATGTAGGTCTTCAAAGGACCTCTTTATGTTTATTTTTCTTCGGAATTTGCGCTGCTTAATGGTAAAGAAAGGCAATTTTGTAGATATTTAACTCAATTAATTAATAATTTATATTTAATTATGAAATATAGTCACCACATACGATACCATGTTATAAGCGTGTATAGTTTTTCCATAGTCGTGATATTTTCGTTAGTTAGCCTTATAAGGATAACTAAAGAAGACTGGGGGGCCCTGATCTTCAGGTGATCCCAAATATGATATTAGTAGCATCAGCAGCACAACTAATTTGTAATGTTAACTGTTAAAAGACGTACGCTAAACAATTTATACAATCTTTTTTCTAAACGTTGCTTGCGCAACCTCTAAAGCGCACTAGATGGGGAGAGAGAACGAGCAAATGAAAAACGAGGCACCTCCCAGGAATCGGACCCGGGATCGTCCAATTGCCGGTCGGATATGCTAACCACTGCACCAAGGTCCCCGATCAGTCACACCTCGTAATTCTCCTACATAGAGCGGAATCGAATGCCCTGAGGGGGCACCTTCTCATGCCATACGTACATACATACATACATTTTAACTGCAAACAACACACAGTATAATAAATGTAAAGAACGATGCTTGTGTAGAAGAGCGTCCGCACAAGATGGGGAGAGAGAACCAGCAAATGAAAAACGAGGCACCTCCGACCGGCAATTGGATGATCCCGGGTTCGATTCCTGGGAGGTGCCTCGTTTTTCATTTGCTCGTTGTCTCTCCCCATCTTGTGCGGACGCTCTTCTACACAAGCGCCGTTCTTTACATTAATTATACTGTGTGTTGTTTGCAGTTAAAATGTGTATATATATATATATATATATATATAGAAACGACGTAAGTATAGAGGAGCGTTCTGCACACGAGGAAGAGAAATAACGAACAAATGAAAAATGAGGTTCGTTATTTCTCTTCCTCGTGTGCAGAACGCTCCTCTATACTTACGTCGTTTCTATACATTAATATACTGCGTGGTCATTGCAGTTAAATGTATATATATATATATATGTGTAAGATGAGAGATTATTGCGTTCTTCATTTCTTTAAATACTCTATAGGGTAGAACTTCTCTAATAACTTTTACTCTCAGAAACCTCAATTCACACTTGAAACAACAGAGCTCTCTCTAATACGAAGGAGTTAGAATTTCGAATGCTCTGGAAACAATTTTAAAAGCGAACGCTCCCAATGGATATTTTCATATTCACTTGGAAAGAAAAATGTTGGCTGAGTATTAGCACCGCTGCCACTTCACTCTTTTCCACATATTCTGTTCTTTCATTTCTCCAAAAACCTTTTAAGAAAATTAATTTCATGCCTTAGTTACTGATTAAAAAAAAATTACCTAATTTTAGTTCATACAAATCGGTGTTAACAACTGTATATTACTGAATTATTACATCGATAATAAATCCAATCAAGTTGTTGTATCTAAATGTCATGATTCTACGTACTTAACTGTGGTTAATAAAGATAAGTAATTATTGCTATAAAAAGGTAACTTTCATTCCCATATACAGAGAGTTGACAAAAGTAAATGGACACCATATTGATTGTCCTCAAGAACAAAGTTCATGAATAGAATGCCAGAACGTGTATTAGCTTTACATAATGCAAAGGAGAACGTATCACGAGTCTAAATATATTGATTCAATAAATTTATTATTATTTATTGACTTTTATTATCAAATCAAAAACTATGGAAAAAACAAAGAGTGTCTATTTACTTTTGTCATCTCTCTCTATGTGGTAGTTCCTAAGATAAAGTACTTTAAAATACCGTCCTCTAAAAAAAAGTACTCTTATTCTCTTATTCATTTGAATTTGAATTTGATTTCTTATTTATTTATTTATGTTCTGTTCTATTTAATAACATTGTTCTCTTGTTCTATTTAATAACATTGTTCTCGTGTTCTATTTAATAATAATAATAATAATAGTAATAATAATAATAATAATAATAATAATAATAATAATAATATCTAGAGTGACAATAATGATGGCATTGAGTTAAAACAGCCATATATATATATATATATATATATATATAATACACCCTTCCGTTCGTAAGGATGAGAAGCGTCCATTTGAAACACTATATAACAAATAGCAATGACCTTCTCTTCATTTCAAAAATAGGAACACATCCATAAGGACAATCACCCACTTTCCGGATTTGATAGCTCGCGTTTCCGAGATCTTTTAAAGTCATAAAGAAGAAATTCGCTCTATATAACAAATCTCAACCAAATATAAAAATCTGACTTCAGTGGAAGAGAATTTCCACAATGGTCACCTATTTTATAGAACATGTAATGATAACGCATTTATTCATGGGATATTTGGTCCTTTCGATAATAACATTTGATTTGCAGAGTAAATCTTAAAAAAACACATTTGTATCGTATATAGGACTTAGTTTTGAATATATATATATATATATATATATATATATATATATATATATATATATATACACACAAGGTTTTATTATAACCTCAGTACGGTATGAAATTCAACTTTTAACTTTATCGTTAGTTTTTTATATATATTGGGTGATTTTTTTAAACATGTGACACTTTAAAAGGTTTGTATCTTTTTCATTAACTGAAATAAAATATTTACTGTACCTTCTCTACACATGGAGAATTAGTTCCCTAGTACAAAACATGTTCTATGTGATGTCCTTTCAATTCAGGATACTTATAACACAATACTTTCGACGGAAGTATTCAACAGATTTCTTGCAGTTTACAATAAAGAAATATCATGGCCACCAACATCACAAGATCTAAACTCCTGTGACTTTTATCTGTGGAGTTATCTGAACTGAAAGCATCAACCTGAAAAAGAAATTTCTCAGATTTCAAGGATACTCTGTCTAGAATACTGCAACATTTTATTCTTTGTCTGCAAAGAGTTAATAGTGAGGCAGGTATACTGTATGATAAAATTGTGGCTTTTGTAGTAAAAGCACCAAAATTGACATATATCATGTTTAATATGTACTAAATGATTTCAGATATAGTGCCAAGTTGAATATTTCCCTGACGCCCATAAATGGGAAAAATCCAAGACGGCTGCCACACGAATTGCAAAGATCTATTTCCCATATCTTCGGCAATATATCACATAAAAACATGAATGTAGTGTCCTTTTCTATGTTTTCAGACATACGGAATCCAATGCCACCATCATTTATCCCCAAAAAATGCATAGAAATCTTCAAGGGAACGATTTTATGCTTTTTCTAATCTAGGATTGATATCAATTTTAGGAATTATATATATTTTTTGTTTCTTTGCAGATGGATGAGCAGATGTAGCCCGCATCATGTCAACAAAGAAGAGATGTAAGTTTGTTCACAGTGAGAGTCTGCGGTTATCTACGTCCACACCTGATACTAGTGATTGGACCCCGTGTGCCTTGTGCCAAGAACATTCTTCCGTACCACTTCAGTGTCCAGCAAATTCTAAACGGCTATGACAATTTGGGTGACAATTTGACAAATTTCCGTGAACTTGGCGAGCAGCCAGTACCAGTAGATATATACCGGCTTGATGAAGGTGATAGCATTGCGGCCACCCTCTCTAGAAATCGTGGTGAATGGCATACATCCTGTTGCCTGAAGTGTTCTGCCAGTCGACTGGTAAGAGTACAAGGAACTGCTACATCTACAATTGAGGCAGGAAATCGCCCATGTATGTCTCCAAAGGCGACACGTAAAGACAGACCTCCCCAATGTCACATGTTTCTTTTGCGACGAGTCTGAAACAATGTGCACTGAAACTACAAGATCAAAAACTGATAGCACAACTTAGCTCTGGTGACCTAGTAGCACAGGATGCCAAATATCATTCTCAGTGCCTAGTAAAGTTGTACAATACCAGCAGCCGGAAGATCAAGGGGGCGAAGAAAACGAACACCGATGGATTTTCTCATGGCATAGCTTTGGTGGAACTTATAGGCTACATAGAAGAGATAAAGTTAGCGGATAAGTCAGTTGTTCCAATTTTCAAGCTGGCTGATCCTGCAAAATTGTAAATGTAAATGTATCCAGTCGAATTCACTCCACAGATGTGAAAGAGCATATACTTGCCAATGTGCCTGGTCTCCGTGTCTACAAGCAAGGCCGTGATATCTTGGAGACTTTCGACGATGATATCGGACCTCTGCTGAGAGAACCAAGCTTAGATGACTTTGATGATGAAGCTATTTGGGTAGCAAAAGCTGTACATATCATACGCCGAGATATGCTGGAAAAGCATGCAACATTTGATAGGTCCTTTCAAAAAGGCTGCCAGGAAGATGCTGTTCCCACGTCGCTGGTAGCAATAGTTGGCATGCTCATGGATGGACCAAATATCAAGAACAAAGATACAGAGAAAGCAAGGCAAGCAGCACTTAGTCTGGCCCAATTGTTGCAATACCACAGTAAGGACAGAGAGACTCCACTACCGATATACCTTGCCCTGATGATTCACGAACATACACGCAAACGTGAACTTGTGGACACCTTATTCCATCTAGGCTTAGCAATTTCGTATGATAGAGTTCTTGATATCTCCACAGGCATGGCGTTTCAGCATCTCAGCAATATGAAACCGATCAGGTTGTTTGTCCCCTCATCCTGCGAAAAAATCTGTTCACCACAGCTACAGTCGATAACATCGACCACAACCCAAGCTCAACGACCGCTCATGACGCCTTTCATGGTACAGGTATATCCCTGTTTCAGAATCGTATAACAGAGTCCGATGGTGTTGAACGCAAAAGAGCTACAAGGACCAACGTCCCCCTCGTCCCTTTCATTGATAGTACTCTCACAGGTGATGACCATCGTGTAAAGGCTGCCCTTGAAGGTGAGAAGTGGCAAAAAGCAACACAGCAGCTCATAAACACTGGGTATAGAGAAGGCAAGAGCGCTTCTCATGTTCCATGCCTTTACTGGATGCGACACTGTATCCTCGTTTGCAGACAAGGGTAAAACAACTGCTTTCGACATTTGGAAGTCATTTGTTGAGGTCGCCCCAGTATTCACCAGACTCTGTGCAAGTCCAGCAAGCTTCAACAAAAATTTCATGTCTGTACTGGAGACATATGTTGTGCTGCTATATGACAGAACCAGCACCGAGACTAGTGTGGACTCAGCCAAGAAACGTATACTCATCACCAAAGGCAGATCCATCGACGCCATACCACCAACTGGGGCAGCACTGTTGCAGCAAACGAACAGGGCCATTTACCAAGGTGGATATGTTTGGGGGCAAGCACATGTCTGTGCTCCAGATGTTCCGTCTCCAGAGTCCTGGGGATGGAAGAAGAGCGCGACCCAAGGATGGGAACCAGAGTGGACATTACTCCCAGAAGCAGCAGCATCTTGTTAGGAGTTGTTACGATGTGGTTGCCAGAAGGGGTGCAGAGAACTCTGCAAGTACGTCAGGGCAGCTCTGAAGTGTACATCGCTCTGCCGTTGCGGTGGCAACTGTGACCACAATGACAATTAATTGCTAAATATATTTTTGTTTTTAAATTTTTTCGTCTCCTACATGGACAGTAAAGAATACATGGACAGTGGTTTGGTTTCTCTTGCTTTGGCTTGGTTTTTTTTTATAGTCACTCAATATACATAAACGTGTTCATATATATGGGTGTTTTATTTGTGGCAAATATGTTTCGTTTCCTAGTCTGTTTATAAAAAATGAACAAAAACTTAAATCGTTGTCTGGAATACCTATATGTCATAATCATTTCAAAATGGTGACTGTCACAAATTATTAACAAAAATACTGTTTTTCGTATTGGGCGTAGCCAATTTTAGCATAAAATCTTCATTTTTTAGAATAAATGATGGTGGCATTGGATTCCTTATGTCTGAAAACAGAAAAAGACACTTCATTCATGTTTTTACGTTATATATTGCCGAATATATGCGATTTAATAGATTTTCGCAATGCATGCGGCGGCATCTTGGATTTTTCCCATTTATGGGTGTCAGGGGAAATATTCAGCTTGGCACTATATCTGGAATCATTTAGTACATATTAAACATGATCTACGCTAATTTTGGTGCTTTTACCACAATAGCTACAATTCCTCTCCATTTTTTTTCACATATGTGCCCCACTATAATGAGCTGAGAGGACATCACATTGAGCAGGAGTCGGGAACCTCTTCAATAGCATGAGCCACATCAAAATGATAACACACTTAAACGCGCCATAACCCCTCAATCTTAAGAAAATGTGTAATAAAATTTTTTATTTTTTTTTTTAAAATCGATTCTTTGGATTGGGTCACCCAACCCAAAGCCTCAATCAGCCGCAGGTTCCCGACTTATAACATAGAGCATGTTTTGGTCTAGAGGACTAATTTCCGATGTGTGGAGAAGGTACAGTAAATGTTTCATGTTTTTATTTCAGTTAAAAACACAAACCTTTTAAAGTGTCACATGTTTAAAAAAATCCCCCGATGGGTTATTCAGTTTCAAACTGATGATGTCATTTCCTGGAAATATTCTCCACTGATCTGGACAAAAGTTTTCCGACAATACGATTCAGAGAAGGCATAAAAGACTGAAAGTTAATTAAAATAAACTTTTAAATTAGCCTTATATTCAATTAAGATACAAAGAACTAATTCAAAATGTTTGCAAGTTCATATTTACATACATACATACATACATACATACACACACACACACACACGTGTGTGTGTATATATATATATATATATATATATATATATAATATATATATATATATATATATATATATGGGAATGAACTCAGAATATATATATATATATATATAGACTATATATATATATATATATTAATGGTTACTTCATAAAAGAGCAACGTCATGGCCACTATCATAATACCGCTTCCTGTCGATCAACGTTTTTAAGCAACATTAGGTCTGGAGAGTAGTTGGATGGGGGACCATCTTCTGCGTCTACAGTGGCTCGGAAAGCAGTAAGGTAAAGCAGTAGGTCCCCTTTGTCATATGACCCCCATGTAAAGGGGGTTAAATAGCCCCATGAACTAACATCACAAAAACATCTTTTGCGTATGCCAGTTTTTATAATAACGCTTCTACATATACGTAAGTTAGAGAATAAAGGGGTATCATTAATTTTACTTTTTATTATTATTATTATTATTATTATTATTATTATCATTATCATTATTGTTATTATTGTTATCAGAAATCACTGAAATCAAACATGATTTATGAATAGACTCGATAAAAAATGTTTCTTGGAGAACAAAATGTCAAAGAACGTATGAGGTGACAGATCATTTTATATCGCGATCATAAGTTATAAATTTTCATGAGAGAAAACAAGTTTTTATGTCTCTCCAAATATATTATATATATATATATATATATATATATATATATATATATATATATACACCTCGGTGGTGTAGTGGTTAGCGTCGCTGACTACGAATCTATCGGCCCCAGGATCGAGACCCAATGACGGCAGGCGGCGCGCAGCAAAACCCAGCTGTTTATCCTTACACACATTAAAAAAATGGTTGGTAGATAAATGGGTACCCTGGGTAGCCTAGTGGTTAAGACGCTGGGGCTGTTGGTGGGCAAAAGTAATACATGAGAAGATTGAGAACTAAAATAAATGTTCAAGTTGATGTCTTGTTTTGTGACCTTTTTTTGTTGCAAGTAGAATAACAGGCAATGGCTAATATGGAAGTGAGTTACACTCCTCAGGAAAAGGCATCCGCCTACCTGCAACGAAAAAAGGTCCCAAAACAAGAGATTAATTTGAACATTTGTTTTAGTTCTAATGTATTACGTTTGTAAATATAATTTTAAATAAATTTTTCTCTGAGACCTGACTTATGGGACACCCTGTGTGTATATATATATATATATATATATATATATATATATATGGGATGAATTTCACAATAAAACACGTGAAATGAATGAATGCTGCAAACCCACAAGGAAAAAGAAAAACGATTCCAAGGCTCTGAATACACGAAAGGCCTTGGAATCGTTTTTCTTTTTCCTTGTGGGTTTGCAGCATATATATACACACACACACACACATATATATATATATATATATATATATATCAACATAAAGAACGACGCTTGTATAGGAGAACATTCCGCGCAAGATGAGGAGAGAGAACGAACAAATGAGGTAACCACCCGGGAATCGAACCCGGGATCTTCCGATTGCCGGTCAGATATGATAACCACTACACCATGGTCCTCACTCGATCAGAAGTCGTAATTCTCCTACATACGCGCAGAAACCAATGCCCCGAGGGGGGCACCTCCCGCACGCCGCACCTATATATACATTTCAACTGCAAAGAACAAGCAGTATAATTAACATAAAGAACGACGCTTGTATAGGAGAACAATCCGCGCAAGATGAGGAGAGAGAACGAACAAATAAAAAAATGAGTGAGGACCATGGTGTAGTGGTTATCATATCTGACCGGCAATCGGAAGATCCCGGGTCCGATTCCCGGGTAGTTACCTCATTTTTTCATTTGTTCGTTCTCTCTCCTCATCTTGCGCGGAATGTTCTCCTATACAAGCGTCGTTCTTTATGTTAATTATACTGCGTCGTGTTCTTTGCAGTTGAAATGTATATATATATATATATATAATATATATATATATATATATATATATATATATATATATATAGATAGATTGTGTGAGCATGTTATCTGACTGAATTTCTTGCCTATCTTAAATAATTAATTAATCAAAGTCAATCACTATTGTGTGACAAATTTCAGGTATAATTTATTTAATGTTTATTATAAGAGTTTATATAATATGTCCTTATTAATAGATCCTTCATCTCACATAAAGAATTTCATGTCTTTTATCTTCGTGTAGTGAAAAAAAGAGTCATCGTGAATTATAGTCCTTTGTTAAGAAATTCTCCATAAATTGATTGACGACATAATTCACTTATAAATTTCCGAGAGGAACACTTTATTAATGATCTTACGGACGAATATTCTACAATAAGGGAGATCGTTACAACGTGTTTAGAAGGCTCAGAATTGCCTATTAGGCTGTGAAGCTGTTTTTAAAGGCTATTAATATTTCATTCATGCACATCAATCTTGACACTTCTCTCTTTATTAACTACAGTGTGATAGTTCTATACTGATGTGCGTGTGTATATATATATATATATATATATATATATATATATATATAGAGGATATCCATAAATTATCTTTACAAATTCAATTCAAATTGAATTGAATTTGTAAAGATAATTTAAGGACAAAACACACGCGTGCACGCACACACACCACACACACACACACACACACACACACACACACACACACATATATATATATATATATATATATATATATATTCAGATTGTTAATAGATTAAGTTTTTTTATGCAGGAAGGAGGGGCCAAGGACGAAGGGCGAACACCCGCAAAAATGTGCAGTGTGTAAGATGTATTTGTATATTTGTAGTGAGGAATAGACGGAGAAGTGTGTGTTTGAGAGCATGCATGCTGGAATTCTCACAGGATAGATGAGACACGGAAAAAGATCACTTAAGGAGGACAGTGACAGGCAATAGCTCCCACGAGATTTTTTGAGAAGGGGCACATCCACTATGGTTTATATATATATATATATATATAGAATATTGGTAATTTATAGAGGATATTTAAGATAACACCATACTGTATAAGTAATCTCGAGTATTTATATCGTTATAAGTTAAACAAAAGCAATGAAAGCACTTTAACATATATTAGTAGATAACAATTTGATATAAAAAATGTCAGCTATTGCATGTAAATATAAAGTTGTTTCACCAGTGTAAAAAATTTCGAGAAAAAATAAAAAATTTGTGAGTAAATAAAATAATTTGATGTTGTTTACTTTATTTACACCTATAATTGCAAAAATGTGTAAATTTTAGATTCAAACAATGCTGTGTGTATATATATATATATACACATTCAACGGTGTAAATATCATTAGATGGTATCATTAGCGTATATTTTCGGTAGATTTTCCGTATTGTTTTATAATTTTGGTAGATTCTTATATTTTATCAAAGAATTTCTGATTTTTCCTATCAACTCGTAATTTCGATAAAAATCCAAAAATTTTGTCGATAATGATAACTGATTTTTTTTTCTGTGCGTTTCTGTGCGTTTCAGGAAAAAATTTCATCCGAGTATATATAATAGCAATTTTTATATACATATTATGGACGACGGGGTAGGCACGTGTCCAAGTGCCCCCGCACCTGCAGGCGCTACTGGTGAGAGGAGAAACGGGAGATGCAGCACTCCCTGTCTCCTCCCTAACATCCCTCCCGGTCGATTGGTGTCTGCCATCTCCTCCTCCAAAAGTGGTAGATAGATAGAAAATAAATGTTTTTGTAAAGTACCAGTCTACCAATATATTTATTCAGGGTACGAGTAGCTCATAACACCATTGTCAAATATGGAGAGGGTCAACGTATATTGTAAAAAAAGTAGGGTAAATTTCACCATCAAAGTCGACGGTACTTGGGTGCAACGAATTGATTGGTGATTTTTTTCCTTCTGCAATAACAATTTTAATTTAAGGACATAATGCAAATTTTTTAGCAATACATAAGAAAGCAAAGCCCTTTTAAACAAAGCAGATTCTCTACTCTCTAAAAACAAGAATTTCATAATTTATCTCAAAATGTTTCTTCATTAAACATCATTTATTTTTTACTGAATATACAATTGATAATTTTATTTATATTTTAGTTACAATTGTGTAAAATAATCAAACTACTTTTCTACACTTTTCGTTTTCCCCTTCTTCTTCTTACGAGGGCCACTCAATATATTTTGTCCCACCTTTTTCTTTTCTTTCCAAGTTTCCATGTAAGTTCCAAAAATTTTGTACACAAGTAGTTACATACCTTTTTTACAAGTTTTTATTTTTCCACAGTCTTCATCCTTTTCTACGGCTTTCCTCCACCTCGAAACAAGGGCCTTTATTCCTTGCTGGTAAAAGTCCGCTGGGTTCCACTGGAGCCACCTCTTAACCTCCTCAACAACCTCATCGTCACCTCATTGTCACTCGTTAGATGGAAGTCTGAAGGTGCCAGATCCGGACTGTATGGAGTGGGGTAACACATTGAAGCGCATTTTTGTGATGTCCTCTCTTGCTTGCAAACTGTTGTGTGGTGTTGCGTTATCGTGCAAAAGAAGGACGTGTTCCAGTTTTCTCTCCAGTCGAACTCGCTTTATATGTCTCTGGAGTCTCTGTAGGGTAGCAATATATGCCTCCCAGTTGATTGTTTGTCTTTTCTTCATAATGTCCACCAGAATCACCCCATTCATGTCCCAGAAGATGGTAGCCATAACCTTTCCTGCAGAGGGAGTCATTTTGAACTTTTTCTTGCGTGTGGAGTCTGCGTGATGCAACTCCATGGATTGGCGTTTTGTTTCAGGTTCAAAGTGGTGTACCCAAGTCTCATCCCCAGTCACAATTCGTGAAAGGAAGTCATCCCCTTCTGTCTCGTATCGAACCAACGACTCAGAAGCAATTTCTCTTCTTTGGGCCTTGTGATCTTCGGTCAGTTGGCGAGGAACAAACCGTGAACACACTTTTGAGTATCCCAGTTGCTGAATTATCACCGGTCTGCATGAAAATCGATTTTTTATTTTGAGTTGTGATTCTGAAGCAGTTCGCTGCGCTGAATTAAAAAATGCTACCAGTTTTCTTCTATCACCCACAGTTTTAAAGTTATTAGCAAAACAATTTTGGGGCGTTTTGTAATGTTTTACCTTTTTTATCTTTAATTAATTTCGTTTTTTCATATTTTTCAGATAGATAATTCTAACATTACGTCTTTAAAATTTTAATAATGGCTTCTAGAGGATGTACCCATAGTCCAGACATATTTTGTTATATTTGTGGTCGGTATGTTGTAAAACAAAGGACAAATGTGACGACCTTCATTAAGAGAGCTTATCATGCTTATTTTAGAATTAAATTAGGAGATCAAGACAAAAGTTGGGCTCCACACAAGATTTGTCTTACGTGTGTTGCGGCACTATGGAATTGGAGCAAAGGTAAAAAGAAAAGTTTGCCATTTGGTATCCCTATGGTATGGCGCGAGCCTAGAAACCATACCGACGACTGCTACTTCTGTTCTTGCAATGTTAAAGGTTATAATGCAAAGAATAAAGAGATCCTTCAATACCCAAGTCTTCCATCTGCAATAAGGCCGGTACCCCATGGTCCAAAGTTCCTATTCCCCGCCCACCCGAGAGTCTGGATCAATACAATTCAGATTCTGATTCAGCTCCAAATCCAGACAATGATGATGTTTATGAACAGCCAACAGCTGACCGAGATCCTCCTAAACCATTAACCCAAGCCGAACTAAATGACAGTCAGGGATTTGAATCTGCCTAAGGACTCTGCAGAACTTTTGGGGTCTAGATTGCAGGAGAACAATTTATTGGCATCCGACACATACTTCGCTTGGTACAGAAATCGTGAGAAAGACTTCGTGCCTTTTTTCGAAGAAGATGGTCCCTTGGTATTTTGCAAGGACATCACAGGATTAGTGTGCAAGCTAGGCATCGAATACCAAACCAGTGACTGGAGGTTGTTTATAGATTCCTCTAAAACAAGTCTAAAAGGAGTGTTACTGCACAACGGTAACAAATATGCATCAATCCCAGTGGCCCATTCTACTCATTTAAAAGAGACCTATGATAACATGAAACTGCTTCTGGAAAAAATTCAGTATCAAAATCACAGATGGATATTGTGTGGGGATCTCAAAGTCCTTTGCATGTTACTTGGGCAGCAATCAGGATACACTAAGATGCCATGTTTCATCTGCGAATGGGATAGTCGAGCACGTGACCAGCACTGGAAGAAGAAAACTTGGCCTCCTAGAGAGAATCTTACCCCAGGATCAAAGAACATTTTACATGAACATCTAGTTGAACCAAATAAAATCCTCCTACCACCCTTGCACATTAAGTTAGGCTTGATGAAGCAGTATGTCAAAGCATTGAACAGAGAAGGTGAGTGTTTCAAGTACATTTGTTCAAAATATCCAAAGATTAGCTACGAGAAAATAAAGGAAGGTGTTTTTATAGGTCCTCAGATTAGAAAGTTATTGACAGACGATCATTTCCTGAACACAATGACCAATAAAGAAAAAGAAGCATGGCTTGGTTTCAAAGATGTTGTTGAAAACTTCTTGGGAAACTACAAAAGCCAAAATTATGAAAGACTGGTGGAAAATATGCTTAAAAAGTTTTGCGCCTTAGGCTGCAACATGAGCCTGAAAGTTCACTTCTTATTTTCGCATCTTGACCGTTTTCCCGAAAATCTCGGAGATGTCAGTGAGGAGCAAGGGGAACGATTTCACCAGGACATCAAAACCATGGAAAGAAGATATCAAGGAAGATGGCATACAAATATGATGGCGGATTACTGCTGGTGTCTGCAACGAGATCAGCCTAACGCACAGCATAAGAAAACATCAAAGAAGCACCGGTTTAGTCGTCATTAGTCAGATCTACCTTCGTAGTCTTAAGTCTTTGGAATAAGTCCTGAAATGTTTGCAAGTAAAGAAGGTAAATATATTTTGTTTCTTTCAGTTATTTTTTTATTCTTTCATAAACAAGCAATATGCTTGTCCAAGGGCTAGGAGCTATTTAATTCTGCTTTAATTAGGTTTTACTCTATCACCTAAAGATTTCGTGCTACAAGGGGTGTTGTAATACCTCATCTGTCCCCAAATGTTAACCACCCATTGATGGGAGGGGAGAGAGTATTTTGCTGGGAACGGGACTGGTTGTTATATATATTTACCCTACATTATTATGTAAGCGTTACTGTAGTCTATAACAACAAAATTTATGGTTTAGCATGTGCAATCCAATGTTGGTCTCGATAAGATGGTTCACATTTGGGGATAAATGGGGGATTTATGACACACCGTGTAGTAAGAAAACCACACGTGATAGGGAAAAACTAACTATATTTTTGAGATCAGCGCACTCAAATTATATAGAATCACCAACTAGTTTGTAAAAATCGATCGACAAGTTTTCAAATGTGTACTGGTGTTATCGTATTCACACTTCCTTCACTAATTCCTAGTTCCAGTGATAGCTCCTTGTATGTGACGCACCGATTTGATCGAATGATGCTGTTAGCACGTTGCACAGTGTGAGATATCAGAGCCGATGCTGGGTGACCGCTGCGTGGCTCATCATCGAGGCTGACTCTCCCTCTCTCCGATGATCTCACACGCTTAGACCAGCGTCCAACTGTGCTTTGATCAAGAACAGCATCTCCGTAAACGTTTTGTAGACGTTTGTGGATATTTCCAACTGTTTCCTTCTCTGCGGTTAAGAACTTGATAACAGCTCTCTGTTTACGACGCACATCACTGTCAGACGCCATTTTCGAAACTGCGTTAACCATCAGTTTTATACAAGGGCGTTTAAAAGCGGTTTTATACAAGGAGGGGAGGTTCAAACTGGAAAAATCCGGTTATGTGAAGCGCAGAAAGTTCAAACTTACGAAACTTACGGCCCAAAAGAGATTTCAGTCCCATGGCCTATTATTTAGGTAAGAAAAAGGGTGGGCCAAAATATATTGAGTGCCCCTAGTATTATTATTATTATTATTATCATCACTTCCTTTATGTAATAAATAAACTGTATCCCATTAATTTTGCATAAAAAGCTTCCATGCTTCCAGCGACATATTTAAATTAGAATACTGTGAATATATTAATGCCATATCAAATATCTAAATTGTACAAAAAAAATACTGAAAAAAATTGTAAAAGTTTATGTAACTTGTACTCTTTTTCTAGACAAACTTTTTAATTTTTTTACAATGTATGTTAACGAAGTTTCCCAACGTGGTTTATGACGATTGAAAACAACAATGCTTCGAATTATCATATATGAAAATGAAGGACTATTGAGAGAAGAGCAGTCCATAATCTCTCTCTCTCTCTCTCTCTCTCTCTCTCTCCTCTCTCTCTCTCTCTCTCTCTCTCTCTCTCTCTCTCTTAATACCAATCCGACAAGAAATAATGGCTTTAAACTGGAACTAAAAACATTTAGTACCTCCTTCTGCGGTAATTTCTTCTGTAAAAAGTTAATATCTGAAACTAACTTTCTTCGGTGGTTGTCTCAAGCCAAAGTTTCAATATTTTTAAAAATAGGGTGGACAAAGTTCTGAATAACCCTCAAGGTTTAAGACTGTTCCCACATATAACATAATTTAAGAATCGATTAAATAAGTATTTTGAAAATAGTATTATAACGTAACCTCGCAGGAGTTTGTTTAAACATTTACGCTTACGTCCTCTCTCCACTTTAGAGAGAAGTCTCTGGTTGCATTGTGTCCCACATAGCATGTTCAACCATCGAGCACTTCGTCTTTTGATCACTTGCCTCATAAACATCTCTAAGTGGGAGACTCTTGAATTCGCCGTTGCAACAAAAAAGTGAAAATGAAAAATATATTTCTCAAGACATTTGTCCATATTCCACTACTACTAACGATGTTGCAAATAGAAAACTGGATCGATTCGTGCATATTTAGAGGTGCGCAACTTGAAGACTTAAATATCATTATACATTATGAGGTGGCAAATTTCTTGAAACTTGCGCTCTCTAGTGTACGATTTCTATGTGTATATAACGTAATTTTCCATCCAGTGTATATAGTCTCCTCTTTGTAAAGTTTCCTTGGCTACTTCTCCAAGGTCAAGGTATTTTCTTCAACTTTTTTCGGCACCCGCGTCTGGTGGAGAGAGCCTTATCCTTTTCTATACAGGGTGTCTCAAAAGTCACTATCTATTTCGGTGACATTAGATGTTTTTTTAAAAAATGCTATGCTGGCATAAAGATATGTACTTCTGGTGCAAATTTGTGTATTTAAAAAAGTTAATTGGTTTATTATCTTGACATGCTTGAACAATTCCTCGAACCTCAACTTCTTACAGATGGCATTCTTGACACAGTAGTTTTTCAGCAGGATGGAGCACCGTGCCATTATGCAATAATTGTACGTGATTATCTTGACAGACGCTTCCCCGGTCGCTGGATTGGTCGTGGAGGAACACAACCATGGGCAGCACGTTCACCCGATTTAACACCATTAGATTTTTTCGCCTGGGGTTTCATTAAGTCTAAGGTGTACACTGGTAGAAGAATTAGTGATGTAGCCGAACTTCGAAATCGTATTACCGATGCAGTTCAGAAAATAACACCTCAAATGCTGAAAAGTGTGTTCCGGGAAACAACTTATCGCTTTGAGCTCTGTAGAGACACTGATGGTCGCCATGTGGAGACAGATAAATAAATAGCACTAATTCTTTGTGGCACTTACTTTGAAATAAATATATTTTTCATGTCTTAAACCAGTTTTTCGTAATTCCCATTATTTTTCAAAATAGATAGTGACTTTTGAGACACCCTGTATAGTTTTCTACTACTGTTAGAACAGATTAAAAATGAACCAGTTTAATAACAGGAACCTCCCCGAGTGAGCCAAAAGGTCTTTGAGGCTTCCTCTTCTCTTTGAAACACCCTCTCTTTCTCTCTCTCTCTCTCTCTCTCTCTCTCTCTCTCTCTCTCTCTCTCACTCCTGGGCCAGACCAGTTCCTCCCCAGAGTGTTGCGGGAGGTGCGCGACTAGGTGGCTCCCCACCTGGCTACAGTCTTCAACAAATCGTTGGAGACGGGTCAGGTGCTTGGTGACTGGAGGGAAGCCAACGTGACCGCTGTCTTTAAGAGAGGGGATCACGAAAGTCCAGACAACTATCGTCCCATTAGTCTCACTTCGGTTGTAGGTAAATTATTAGAGGGGATAATAGCTGATAGGATCGTTGACCATTTGGATTCCTACAAGCTGCTTGGGGACTCCCAACATGGGTTTAGACGACATAGGTCGTGTCTCACCAACTTGCTCGAGTTTTTCCACGTCATGTTGAGTGAGTATGATAAGAGTAGGGCGATTGATATACTTTATCTCGACTTTCAGAAAGCCTTTGATAAGGTACCTCACCGCCGGCTAATGGCCAAAGTCCGCGCACTGGGTATTGGTGGGGAAGTAGGTAGGTGGATTGAAAACTGGCTGAAGAATAGGCGGCAGAGGGTTGTAATTAAAGGGGCTAGTTCGGGTTGGGCCTGGGTCATTAGCGGGGTTCCTCAGGGTTCCGTTTTGGGGCCACTGTTGTTTATCATTTACATAAATGATATCAACGCTGGCATCGTCAGTAGGATCGCCAAATTCGCTGATGACACCAAGCTTGGGGCCAATGTTGGGACGACCGAGGCGATCGAGCAACTGCGTGCGGACCTACGTAGGATAAGAGAGTGGTCCGAAAAATGGCAAATGCCGTTTAACTTGGGTAAATGCAAGGTGATGCACATTGGCTACGTCAATCTCAAGTCGAACTACTCCATGTTGGGGAGTAATATCGAGGTCACTGATTTGGAAAAGGACATGGGTGTGCTAATCAGCAGCGACCTTAAGTTTACCAAAGAGTGCGTAGAGGTGGAAAAGAAAGCCCAGAAAGTGTTGGGTTATATTAGGAGGCAATTTCGATTTCGGAACAAGGAGATTGTGCTCTCTCTGTACAATTCTCTGGTTCGGCCGCACCTGCAGTATGCTGTGCAGTTCTGGTCGCCCACCCTCAGGAAAGATATTAACAGGCTGGAGCGAGTCGAGGCGAGGGCCACAAAGTTAATCCCTTCCGTTAGGCATATGGGCTACAATCGACGCTTACGCGCCCTGAATTTGTTTTCGCTGGAAACTCGGAGTTGCGCGGTCAACTCATCAAGGTTTTCAAGTTCTTACGCTGGTTCAACAATGTTGATTTTAGAAGCATGTTTAGTTTAAATGATACCCCCAACTCGCAACAATGTTTGGAAGTTGGATTTGAAACGGTTTAGGACTAGTGTGTGTGGGAATTACTTTACGTATAAGATCTGTCTGTGACACGTGGAACAGGCTACCTAGAGAAGTTGTGAACCGAATCTTGCACACTATTTGAGGGTGTATAAATTTTTCCCTGGCACCCTTTGCCATTGGTACCTCCTCGGTATGGGCCTCAAGGCCTTTTGAGGTACTACTTTTCCTTGTAACTCCTTGTAACTCTCTGCATATATAAGGTATATATATATATATATATATATATATATATATAATATATATATATATATTATATGCTGCAAACCCACAGGAAAACGATTCTAGCATTCATTCATTTCACGTGTTTAATTAATGTGAAATTCATCCCTATAATATATATATATATATATATATATATATATATATATATATATATTATTATATATATTATATATATAAAAGGCCAAGCCCAGTAGTTTCGAAGATTTTCGACTGTATTTGAAGCTGATCGGATTATAGGATACAGACTTGGACTCAAGATTCGAAAACCAGATTTGGAAACTAATATGTTGGGTTCAGTGTAATGACATCGGTCTAGGATGTTGGAAAGGCTGACCTATTTTATGTGCTCATAGAGAGACGTCTTACTTTTGCTGAATGTATACCCATTCTTGCGTAATATCCATCTTCTCTCATTGTTTCAAAGTGTGTTTTGCATTTAAATGCTTGTAGACCGCAAGGGAGTTGTATCATTTCTCACACACGCTCACAGAACGTTTATTATTACATTTATTATTATTCATTTCATTACATGTATTATTTTTTATTCCTCTTTTTAGACGTAATTTTTAGTTTTTAAATTTATTATCGTTGTATTAAGTATCGCTTATATATATATATATATATAATATATATATATATATATTTCTAAATATATATTTAAGTGGATAATCAAACAAATGGTTGAAAGCCCTTCCACTGAACCACAGCAGCCCTAATGCGAACTCTTTTGAACGCATTGGGAGTACTGTACCTTTATTGTAAGCAAAGACCTCATCCCACATTTATGGAAGTTCTGAAGAAAACCGTAACTGCACTTTGGAGAATATTGACTATGCAATCATTCGAAAAACTCATTGCCTTCATGTAAAGACGTCTCCTAGCTATCACATATAAATTTTTTTTTCAGCTATTACATCTACAGGTACACCTTAAGCATATGGTATTACACACACACACACACACACACACACACACACTATATATATATATATATAATATATATATATATATAATATATAATATATATATATAGAGAGAGAGAGAGAGAGAAGAGAGAGAGAAGAGAGAGGCTTATTGGCGTTTATTGTACGCGTACTAACATATTGTGTGTGTGTATATATATGTATATACATACTGTTACTGTATATACAGTATATATGTATGTGTGTTCGCTAACCCCAATGTTTGAGGGTCCCTGAGGTGACAAGACGAGCTCAATACAGTCTGATGCGAAGAATTCAAACTTTGTCCACCCAATTATTCTCGCTATTCATCAGTCCTGTTTTATGTCTTCTAAACTACGAACTTCTTGGTATGAAAGTGTTCGTCTACTTAACATCAATATTTGGTATTTGCATTACGTGTAATTTTTTTTTTTATTTCTTAGTCTTAGCTTTGGGTAGTTTTTTATTATTACATTTATTATTGTTCATTTCATTCGGTGTATTATTTATTTTATTCCTCTTTTTTAGACGTAATTTTTAGTTTTTAAATTTATCGTTTGATTAGGTATCGCTTACTACCTTTATGAATATTGGAATCTTTTATGGGATTTGTCTCCTACCAATAAACCTTATCATATATATATATATATATATATATATATATATATATATATATATATAATACAGGGTGAATCACGACGAAATGTCATAACTTCGGGAGCTTATAACTGAGGTCATTCCCAGTCAAAAACTGCATATGAACATAGGCCCGATTCTTAACGATTATGGAGCTATGGATGTTTGAATGTTTAAAAATAAGAATAAGCGAACAAATAGCTACTAAAGTTTTTATTAATGAATTTACAATAACTGTTCAAAATGACTACCCCGGCCTCAATACACATCGCGCTCCTCTGTGAACTGCGCGTGTAGCTCGCATTAGTTCATTACGATTGTCCTTTATGAGGGCTGCAGCATCCAAAATGCGACAGACAGGGGCATACACAGCATTTCTTAAAGGTGGGCACACACACACACACACACACACACTATATATATATATATATATATATATATATATATATATATGTATATATATATATATATATATATATATATATATATATATATATATTGTGTGTGTGTGTGTGTGTGTGTGTGTGTGGTGTGTGTGTGAGCTCAAAATTAAATTGATGATGATTGATTTGGACTCAAAATGAATTGCATCTTTGAAGGCTTCAGTTGTATTTTATTTCCAATTTATGGGCAAAGAATTAAATTTGCACAAATTAATCGTACGTATAAGATATATATATATATATATATATATATATATATATATATATATATATATATATATATATTATATATAAACGTTCCTAAGCCAGACAAAATTCTTTTGAGTTAATATGTCCTGGTGACCATGAAATAACTGAAATTTCATATGACATCAAGATTTTTTTGTGGTGAATGTTGCAAAGTTATCGATTTTTGAAATTTCTTTTTTAAATATCTTTAATGAGAGTAGTAATAATTTTTACGGTGGGGTATATGCCCCCTATGCCCCCCTTATGTACGCCACTGGCGACGGAGCATTGCATCTCGTGTTTCCACTTTTCCCTGGCACACCAGTTCTTTCATGCGCCCCAACAGATAAAAAGTCTAGAGGGGTTAGGTCCGGAGACCTGGGTGGCCAATTCTGTGCACCACCACGACCGATTCATCGACCAGGGAATCGATCATCGAGATGCGTTCTCACTACACGGCTAAAATGAGGAGGAGCTCCGTCTTGTTGCCGCTGCTTGTTGGCAATCATGTTGCCAAAGGTACATTTTCTAACAGTGGCGGCAGTTTGTCTTGCAGAAATTGTAGATAAATGTCACCTGTAAGACCACCTTTGAAGATAAACGGACCAATCAGCTGACCGTAGAGAATACCACACCTCACATTGACACTGAACCGATGTTGAAAATTACTTTCTATAATGGCATGAGGATTCATTTCTGACCACACAGGTGAACTGCGAGTGTTGTTGACACTGTTGCGGGTAAATTGAACCTCATCACGGAACAAGACGTATCGATGCAATTGTCGATCGGCATTGAGCCAATTACAAAACTCAAGCCGTTGGGTACGATCCCCAGGTTGGAGGTGCTGAACGCGCTGTATGTGGTATGGATACATGCCTTCTTCGTGTAACGTTCTACATACTCTCGTTTGAGGAACTCTAAGGCGTGTGGAAATCCTTCGCGTACTAACATGAGGACTCCGCTGTACCATCTGAATAATATTTCCTTGTTCAGACACATCTTGTTGTACCGGACGCTCAGATAAAACAGTAACGCTAGGAAATGAACCGTTCTCTCGCAATCCCTGGAAAACGTTGCTAAACACTCGTAGATCCGGAATTCTTCGATTTGGAAAACGTCGCTGGTATTCAGCGAGAGCAGCAGTAGTATTTCCATCGCAAAATACGTAAACATACACCATATCGGCATATTCGGCATTTGAAAACGTAAAAGGCATACTGAACGCACAAAACATCAACTGCACGCTGTGAAACACAGCACTTTACTGCGTTTTCCAAATCGCTGGATCGGACGCGGAAGCAACCAAAGACGTTGGCCAGCGAGATCACCAGATTTAACCCCTTTAGATTTCTTTGCATGGGGCTTTATCAAATCGCACGTCTATCAGACGAAGATTACGAGTCTTGAAAACTTACGTACACGTATACGAACTGCTGCAGATAACATAACCCCGCAAATGCTCCAGAATGTGTTTAGAAATGCTGCGGAACGATTTGAGCTGTGCAGGGATACTGATGGGCGTCACGTCGAATCCTACTCTTAATTATTTAATAAATGTTACCACTTTATCATTTTATGATTGAATTCCATATAATTTCCAAGTGCTTCACAAAAATAGATCCTGACTTTATGTACACCCGGTATATATATATATATATGCAATAAACGGAGAAGTAAAAATAAAAATTAAAAATTAAAGGATTATCAAAGAGGCATACAGATTTGTAAGGAAAAATATCGATTTTTAGCACAAGATCAAATGAATTATAAAAATACAAATTTATACTGGAAATCTGCCCGGGTTTTAACACTCTGCCTTTTATGGTCAAGTTTCGATATATATAAAAATAAAATGAAAATTACAAGTTAATAAAGTAGCATACAAGTTTACCAAAGATTTAGCGTTCTACCCTTCTTATCTAAATCTGTTTTGAAGGAATTCAAAACAACAGGATCGAGTTGAAAAAGACCTTTGCTTATGTTGAAGTTATTTGAAAGTTGGATAATGGCAGACTCAAGAATATTTCTATTAACAATGTTGCTAGAGTGGAATAAAACTGAAGCATTATTCCAATCAATACAGTGGGATAACTCTGACAAATGGACAAAAAGGGCACTGGACAACCTGTCCTGTTCTAACGGAATATTGATGCTTTTTATACGTGTGTGCAAATCCTTTCCCGTCTGACCTATGTAAAAGGAATCACATTGTTTACACCCAAATTTATAGATAATGCCTGAATTATTGGTAGGGCTATTTTTTACTATGATATTATTTTTCACAATATTGTTATATGAAAATACTACATTAATATCCAAAAGTTTAAGTACATTAGCAATGCCTAAAAGCCCGGGAAAAAATGGACGTACTAAAATATTTTTGACAAAGTACGAGTGTTATTATTGACACGATAGAAAGTTCGTTTTGCCTTGTGTTGAGACAAGATTCCATAAACGCAGATGGATAACACAGATCACTTCCAATACCGTTGATTTTTTCCAATTCGGCATCGATGTATTCCGGACTGGCGATCCTAAGGGCGCGGAGAAACATTGATGAAAAAATGGCCTTCTTAGTGGGGGTGTCATGTCCCGAGTAAAAGTGTACGTAGGACAAATTGTTTGTTGTTTTCCGATAGATACTAAACTTAAAACCTGGGCTTTCCCTATGTACACGCACATCCAAAAATGGGATTGAATTGTCTTGTTCCACTTCTAAAGTAAACTTAATGGAGGGGACTTGATCATTTAACTGAAGGAGGAAGTTATCCAGGTCCAAATGGCTTGTCAAAGACTTGTCCCCCATTCTCGGAACTATCTCTGATTCACATGTAAAAAATTCCATGGATCTTACTGAAAAATTGAATAATGCACGTACTGAAACTAACGATAGATTGATCAGTTTTGACGTTTGTTCATTGTTTACAAAAGTGCCGATTGACGATATGCTTGACTTTCTCTCCCAAGAATTACATAAGTATGACCTGCCACTACCTTCACACATTGTTTTGGAACTTATTAAGCTTTGCATCAAAGACTGTAAATTCACTTTCAATAACGAGTATTATCAACAAGTTTTTGGGATGGCCATGGGCAACCCCTTATTGCCCCTCCTCTCCAATATTTATATGGAGTTTTTTGAAATTACTTACATTCCGAGAATCCTGGGGGTTGGCATCCCTTGGTTGCGGTACGTCGACGATATTTTGTGTATCTGGCCCATGAATCGTGACCTGGATAACTTGCTCCTTCAGTTAAATGATCAAGTCCCCTCCATTAAGTTTACTTTAGAAGTGGAACAAGACAATTCAATCCCATTTTTGGATGTGCGTGTACATAGGGAAAGCCCAGGTTTTAAGTTTAGTATCTATCGGAAAACAACAAACAATTTGTCCTACGTACACTTTTACTCGGGACATGACTTTACTCGGGACATGACACCCCCACTAAGAAGGCCATTTTTTCATCAATGTTTCTCCGCGCCCTTAGGATCGCCAGTGCGGAATACATCGATGCCGAATTGGAAAAAATCAACGGTATTGGAAGTGATCTGTGTTATCCATCTGCGTTTATGGAATCTTGTCTCAACAAGGCAAAACGAACTTTCTATCGTGTCAATAATAACACTCGTACTTTGTCAAAAAATATTTTAGTACGTCCATTTTTCCCGGGCTTTTTAGGCATTGCTAATGTACTTAAACTTTTGGATATTAATGTAGTATTTTCCTATAACAATATTGTGAAAAATATCATAGTAAAAAATAGCCCTACCAATAATTCAGGCATTATCTATAAATTTGGGTGTAAACAATGTGATTCCTTTTACATAGGTCAGACGGGAAAGGATTTGCACACACGTATAAAACAGCATCAATATTCCGTTAGAACAGGACAGTTGTCCAGTGCCCTTTTTGTCCATTTGTCAGAGTTATCCCACTGTATTGATTGGAATAATGCTTCAGTTTTATTCCACTCTAGCAACAGTGTTAATAGAAATATTCTTGAGTCTGCCATTATCCAACTTTTCAAATAACTTCAACATAAGCAAAGGTCTTTTTCAACTCGATCCTGTTGTTTTGAATTCCTTCAAAACAGATTTAGATAAGAAGGGTAGAACGCTAAATCTTTGGTAAACTTGTATGCTACTTTATTAACTTTATTTTCATTTTTTTTTATAATATCGAAACTTGACATAAAAGGCAGTGTTAAAACCGGGCAGATTTCCGTATAAATTTGTATTTTTATAATTCATTTGATCTTGTGGCTAAAAATCGATATTTTTCCTTACAAATCTGTATGCTCTCTGATAATCCTTTAATTTTTAATTTTTTATTTTTACTTCTCCGTTTTGCATATATATATATATATATATATATATTGTGTAGATATTATGTGTATATATATAATATAATATATATATATATATATTATATATATATATATGTATGTATGTATGTTATTTATTTTTTTTCTTTCTGTAACCATATATAGGCTGTAACCCTTTTATGTACTTCAGTGTTCCTGAGTGTCATTAGACGAAAGCGCTTGAGCACCATTTTGTGTTTCCTTCCTTCGTGGTTTTATTCATCATATATATATATATATATATATATATCAGGGCCGGATTAGACCTTTAGAGGCCCTAAGCACTTAAAAGATTTTGGTGCCCCATATATATGTAATTCAAAATATAAACAAAAATAAACCATAAAATAAAATTTTATTTTTTGAAATGAAACAAAACTTACAGTAAGATGGAAAATAATGTTTATTTTTGTATACTTCCACTTCATTTATATTTGAAAAGTTTTCTCCTACTTTTTTTAATTGCAAAGTCTTTGATCAGATCCTCAAAACTAATCTTACGTAACACATCTGCTTCTATACTTAGTAGAGATAAGGCATCCAGCCTGCCTTGTTGCATAGTTGTTCTGTTGGTATTTTTAATATACTTCAACTGAGAAAATGAACGCTCAGCTGAGCAATTTGTGACCATTAATGTTAAAAATATACGAAAGGCAATTTCTACATTTGGGAAGGCACACTCAATATTGTCTTCTACAATTATTTTATAAAGTTCAGCATGACTGAATCTTGTTTTTACATTTTTTTTTGCACTGAACTTATGGCACACATATGAGTGAAACTGCTGAAGCTCAGCAGAGAAATTAGTGTTCAAGTCCTCTGGGTAAGCATCAATCATCTTTTTACAACCCTGAGAATACCTTTCAATTTCAGTAGATGATGAAGTGGTGACATTATGTGGCACATCACTTAGAAAAGAAAATCTCTCTGCTATTTCTTTGTATATCTCTCCTCTTCTTCTCATCTCAGTTTCAAGTTTGTCAACAATTGTGTAAAAGGTGGTGATAAGAAATTTATCTCTGGCATTCAGATATACTTCTGGTGCATCTCCGTCATTGGGTACCTTCTTTCTGATACGTTTGCGAGTTTGAGCTGCCTTGTAATCAACATCTGGTAGCATTTCCTTTGTAGCTGCTTCATATCTTTCAAATTCATCTCGTGAAGTGCACAGTTGGTCAGCTAATGATCCATACAGATCTGCACATGTTTTTAAGTTCACATCCTTATTCTGTAGAACTTTGCTTACTCTATGAAAATTTTGCAAAATCTCATCCCAAAAATTCAACATAAAAACGAATTCTAGCTCTTGCATCTTATTTGCAATATTATTTGCTTCTCTTCTAGTGTCTCCCTTTTGTGACTGGTCTTCAGCTATACATTCTAACGCTTCTAAAATTTTAAGGAAAGATTTCAAAATTGCTGCTGTTGCCATAGCATGTGCCTCCCATCTGGTATCAGAGAGGGATTTTAAGACACTTTCATTTCCAATACAACCTTTAAGAATTTCCCACCTGCTGGTTGAGGCTAAAAAAAAGGTATAGAGCAACTGCACTGTAGAGAAGAAATTAACCGCCTCTTGACAGCAGTCGACAGCACTTCGGCCTACCAGATTAGTGAATGGGCTGCACAGGGCACATATATAGCAAACTTGTTTGTTTCTAAAATTTTTTGCTGCATCCCCTTATAACGCCCAGACATGTTGGCAGCGTTGTCGTAAGATTGACCCCTACATTTTGAAAGTTTAGCTTACAAACTTCACGTAAGTACTGCAACACCTGATTTGCCATTTCCTCACCAGTATGGCTTTTCATTTTCAGAAAGGTTAAAAAGCGTTCAATAGGCTGTCCATCTTTTAAGTACCTAAGTACAACACTTAACTGATCGATATGTGATAGATCTGGTGTTGATCAACTGACAACTAAAATAACCAGAAGATTTTACTTCGTCAACAATGAGTGCGTGGACCTTTTGAGCCATTAGTTGAATGAGTTCCTCACAGGTGGTTTTGGACAGGTAAGAAGGATTTCCTTTGCCAGAATTTCCATATTTCAAAATGTGACCTGCTAAAAATGGATCAAACCGGCTTATGAGCTCAAGCAGCCCTAAAAAATTTCCATTCTGCAATGATCCAAATCTTTCTTCTGTTCCTCGAAAAGACAACCACGTTCAGCTAACGTACAAATAACAGCTATGACACGCCTCAAGACATTTCCCAGTAATCACACTCTTCCTGAATTTGTTTTTCCAACTGTTGTCCCAACCCCGCACCTTGTCTGCGAGTTAAGTATGTTAGCATAGAGTCTCGGTGAGTAGTGCTTTTTTCATGATGATCAATTACAATAGTATTTCGCCAGTCACTGAACCCTTCTCTTATAACAAAATGTGAGACATTTTTAGGAGCAAACAGTTTACAAACATAACAGTAAACTGATCCTGTTGATGGTGAATACAATAACCACTCTCTCTTGTATTTCTCACCATTGGCTTTTGTCCCAACGAAAAGTTTTTGTGAACAGTATCTTGCTGGTTTGCCACTACTGAAATGCCGGTAAACTTGTCAAATGGCCCATTGTGGTGTTGACAGTCACTGGGTCCACAAGCAATCCAATAAGCCACATCATCAGCAGAGAAATCAAGCCACAACCTGGATCTTTTGCTATATTTACTTCATCTTCTGCAGACTGATTCATTTCACCACCATCACCATGGTCCACTAAACTTTCATTTTCAGCAATTATTTCAACCCAGAATGTCTTGTAAAGCAACTTGAATCAACATTTGCAGTAGAGGTATCAAGAGAATTTACAGGCAAAGTGAGATCAGTAGTGAGACATGTGGTAGATGAACCTGCTTGTGACACCTCGGTGATTCCAACGTCATCATATTTTGATTTTGAAGTGATCAAAGTGGTATTTGTGTCCACTTCTGATGACGGAGATTGGTTTTGATTCAGAATCGGTATATCATGTTGACGTTGTGGTCGTGGAACTTGTGTGAAGAAATCAGTCAGCTTTGCAGTCTTGGACTCTAAATCCAAAGTCTTCTCTTGTTTCTCTTTTGATAGTTTTCGCTTTTGTGCACCACTTAACTGAACACGTTTCATCTTGGTTCTTGGGGTCTGTAAAATACAGAAATAAAAGAATATTTTATTTGTATATTATGTGGCAATCAACACAGTTACACATATCACAATCTTGGCTTTGTTCTTTTATTCTCAGAAAGACAAAATGGGAACCGTACACAGCCAAAGTGGCAATTTAAATATAAGTGGCAATTAAATATAACTCAACCGAAATATCAACTCGAAATGTTGAATACAAATCAAATCGAAAGAAGGAACCAAAAGAAGGAACCGAAAGAAGGAACCGAAACCTATAAAATAAAAACTTAACATTAGAATTAATAATACGCAATCTATAAAAATATCAATATTAACATTTCTCTATTAACGAGCCACATTTTATATTACATTTATTTATTTATTTAAAACACTATTTAATTATAGGAAATATGAACATTTGCTTAGGGCCTAAATTGTCCTAACTACGTTTGATGTTATATATACATTACAAATTATTCACTCTGGTTATTACAATCTAAATTCTTTTATACTGTTATGACAATAGATAAATAAATTATAAAATAAAGATACGTGTATGATAAAATATTGTTATATATACATATAAAGTACACTTCATAGACTTACCCTAGAGAAGAAGAGAGAGCAACAGATAAACTTCTTCAACGCTAATTAACTTAGGTCAGTATATCTTATTATTATAATGGCCGTGATAAACATCACTTGATACAACAGCAATATAGAGAGTTTATAGTTTCTTTTATTTTAATATTAATTTATATTACAATTCTATAAACCTAAATCTTTCTGTAAAACAATACCAAATGATTATGTAAAATATATATTTAATATTATATGCACAAATCACACGTTCAGAATAACTTCCTATAGCACACGAAAATATTTAATCTATATGTATTTTTAATATGGCGCTCAAAGATTTGATATAAACAAAATAATAACGCAAAGCGTAAAGTGTGTGATTACAACGAAATATATTTATTCTCTCAAAAGGGTTGTTGTTCACTACAAATTCAAACAATGAAAAAAAATAAATACTATATATGAATATATAATTCAGTTTTCAACAGCTTATAGGCTATAAGCCGCGATTATAATAGTATAATAAATCCATGGTAAATCCGACAATGGAAAATTTCTGTGGTGCCCCCCTTCCCTTGATGCCCTAAGCACGGGCTTATTTTGCTTAATGGTTAATCCGGCCCTGATATATATATATATATATATATATATATATATATATATATATACACACACACACGAGTATGGTAACAAAATTATCGGCTTACTTCTGCTTATGGAAAAATGTTTGGTATACAATTTTCCAACATCAAACGCATAACTGTTAAAAAGTCAAAGAGCGAAACGAACTGATAAAGTGTTTGCTCGAATCCCATTGATTAGGAATTGAAATGAATGGCAGTAAAGATTTACGATATATATCGAGGAAAGCATATAAAAATTCGCAAAAATCAAAAACAAAAAAAAAAGCATTGGGGAAAAATACAAAGGGTTGACAGAAGTAAATAGACAACTTTTTCCCATTTATTTTTATTTGATTATAAAAGTCAATAAATAATAGCAAATTAATCTGAATCAATATATTTTAAATCATGTTCCTTTCCCCTTTGCATTTATTAATTCTATAATTTTTTTTATTATTTACTGACCTTCATAATCAAACCAAAAATGTTCGGAATAAGCAAAGGTGTCTATTTACTTTTGTCAATCCTCTGTGCGATACATTTAGTCAAGTGTCAACTTAGAGGGTTCGACGCCAGATGGTACTGTTTAATACCCTAATAATAATCTAGGAGTTATCGCAATGGGCCGCGTTCGTTTGAACTGAACGCTGTGCTAATTTCTGTCCTTCTTGAATAATTAATTTTTATTCATTATATATTTAACTTCATATCGAGTAGTGGATGCTTTAACTCATGGAATCGATAGACATGACGTTTAACTAGCTATATAAAGAAGTATAGCTATACAGTGTGACCATAAATTAACTTTACACTTCAATTACAATTACATTGAATTTGTAAAGATAATTTATGGGCACCCTGTATATTAAAAAAATAAGAAAAAAGTATGGCTAAAATTGTCTTTAAAAAAATGTCATTACGGGTTCCTATGTAAATCCTAGAAAAAACAAAAGAAATCCCTAAAAGAGACAATGAAAAGAGTCTAAAATAGGTCGACTATATATATACACATATACATACTGTGTGTATATATATATATATATATATATATATATATATATATACACACACATATATATATATATATATATATATATATATATATATATATATATACAGTATGTATATATAAATGTATCCTAACGTTTAAAAAAGCTACTTGAAGAAATCTCAAACCATCTCGTATCACCATGGAGTGGATTTGCTTCAGCTTCACTCCAATCTGATCTGTCTAAAGAAAGATTCCCGAAGAAAATTTGAAACAACTTTCTCCGTTATCAAGAAACATCTCTCTCGGTTTTCGATTTGAAGAAAAGTTTTGAATTTTTTTTTTCTGTGGGGTGTGATGGGGGGGGGGGGGGGGGGGGGGTTTCAGATTTTTAATGTATTTCCCGAAATTTCATTGTTTTCCTTATCTATCTATCTATCTATATACAGGATGTTTCACAATCGGTCTGCCATACTTTAGTGGTTGATTTGGAAGGAGGGGTGGATATCGAGTAAAAATGTTAATACAACATAGGTGCTATTTCCAACCGTTGCGGAGCTACGGACGTTTTAAGATGTACAAACAACAAATCCCTACTTGTGTGTAATTCGATAGATGGTAGCACTGGTGGTAGTTTCGGTTGACGAAGTTACCAATACTAATTCTCAGGGTTTTTTTCAGATGGTTCTGATCTGTGGTACGAGACACTGTGTTGCGCTAAGGTGAACAATCAAAATGAATCAACAGTTCACATCCGCTGAATACGCTAATATCCATTTCATTTATGAATTCTGTGATGGTAACAGCAGAGCGGCAGTTGAAGAATATCGAAGACGTTTTCCGAACCGCCGAATACAAAACAGGCAAGTGTTTAATGACACACGCCAGAGATTAAAGGAAAGAGGGACAACTGTTCTACGTAACCAAGAACATGTAGCACGACGGCCCATTGCTGTGGAGAAGCGCATACTGGACCGAGTTCAACGTAGCCCAACTACCAATGTTCGAAGGATTTCTAGACGAATTGGTGAATCCGTATCGCGTGTATGGCGAACCCTACATGATGAGGGTTTGTATTCCTATCATTTGCAACGTGCGCAAGCTCTTCAACCCGATGATTACGAAAAACGTGTTCAATTTTGCCAGTGGATGGTTATGCATCGCCAAATTCTTAATCGCATACTGTTTAGTGATGAAGCATAATTCATTCGGGATGGAACTAACAATAGACGAAATTTTCACTTGTGGTCCGCCGATAAATAATCCCCACGGTATCGGTAAAGGAACCTTTCAACATCGATTCTCGGTGGGACCTTATGAAAGAGATGGCCTACAAGACCAAAGTACAAACGAGAGAGAAACTCTTGCGTCTGATTATGGATGCCGCTGCTTACATACGAGAACACCCCGAAATAATTCAATGGGCAGTAGTCTTCTTTGGAACGAGCAAGGATGTTCATTGAAAACCAAGGCGGACATTTTAAAAATTTATAAGGTGTATCTCATAAACTGTAACAATAAATACATCAGATTAATACTCTCGTTTATTTTTTTCCATGCACCTTAAAACGTCCGTAGCTCCGCAACGGTTGGAAATGGCACCAATGTTATTAATTTTTTTACTCGATTTCACCCTCAAAAGTATGGCAAACCGGTTGTGAAACACCCTGTATATATATATATATGTATATATATATATATATATATATATATATGTACAGGGTGGCGCAAAAGTCAGGAACCATAGGCACATTTTAATAATTTGTTAATGTGTTTTGTTCTTTTCAGATTCGTTGTTGAATCTCTGGCACAGAAATTGACAATAGATGAACGGGTGGAGATAGTTTTAATATTGTGCAAGGTGTGGTAACATACACCAATCAGTTGCTACTGCTTTTAATGACAAACACCTTGAGAGGCCGCCAATTGTTCAGGCATCAGGTGGAAAACTGTTCACTCGCTTCAAAGAAACGGGACGTGCTCATGATCGGCAGCGTAGTGGCCGGCCAAAATGTTCAACCGATGCAGCAACATCACTAACGGTACTCGTTCATCTCGAAAACAACCCACGTAAGTCCTTAAGAAAGTTATCCCAGGAAACGGGTGTCTCCAGAAGATCTATTCAACGAATTCTTACAACAAATCGTTTCCACCCCTACAAAGTCCAACTCGTTCAGGAACTGCACAGTGACGACACAGACCGTCGTGTAGAGTTCTGCCAGTGGTTTCTACAATATTGACAGCTTCAACGAAGGATCATGTTCAGCGACGAAGCGATATTTCACCTCAACGGTCGTGTCAATAGGCATAATGCACGCTATTGGGCCAATGGGAACCCCCACCGGATAGAGGAAGGACATGTGCAATTCGATCCACGAATTATGGTGTGGGTTGCGCTCTGGAGGGATCGGTTAATTGGTCCGTACTTTTTCGACAGCAATGTAACAGGTGAAACATATCTGCATATACTGCAAACACTTCTAATACCCATACTGGACGACATTCCACTGGCAGAACGGGCGGGGATGTGGTTTCAGCAGGATGGTGCAGTTGGTGCACCACCACATTTCGCAACCATCGTCCGGAGCTCTTTAGATGAAACACTCCCAAGCAAGTGGATCGGACGGCGAGGACCCGTCGAATGGCCGCCTAGGTCTTCAGACCTCACGCCTTTTGACTTTTTCTTGTGGGGCCATCTCAAGTCGGTAGTCTATGCTGATCGACCCAGAACCATACGTTCTATAAAGTATAAAATCACATCTGAGTGTGCCAAAATTAGTACCAATGTGTTAAGGAATACTCAAACATCATGCATTCAACGCGTCAGAAAGTGTCTTCAAGTGGAAGGCCACCAATTCGAACATTTATGATAATTTAATAAAATGTGCCTATGGTTCATGACTTTTGCGCCACCCTGTATATATATATATATATATATATATATATATATATATATATTAACCCCTCCGTCTATGGCCCTGGGTCGGTTCGGAGTCGACGGGAGTTCTGGTTGGGAGGCAGCAACGGATATTTCTCGCGATAGTTTCTTCTATAACATTCTAATTTTTTTCTCTCGCTATAGGGTCGACAGACCTGTTAATTCTTCTCTTTCTATAGTCTTGGGTTGTCTCGAAGGAAAAGATAAAAAACTTTCTTTGATTGTAGTTTACTTCTAAAATGTACAGGTAGTGCTCTGAATTTACAGGGGGTAGAGGTTCGTCCTATTTCGACCATGGCTCAGGCCAGAATCTAAAAATTAAGGAGGCAAGGGGCCTCTGCCTCCTCCTCGCAGCGAGGCTGCTAACAAGGGAGTGTAGTTTAAGAAGCAGAAGAAGAAGTGAAGTGACTTTTACAATTACATGCTTTATACATATAATCTAAATTTTGGGGGAATGCAGTTTGAAGGTTAAGTTTCCCCCCTTTTAAACACATGATCAGATGAAAGATTCCAAATAAAAATTTAAAAACAAAAATAAAAACTAATCGTATTTTCGCCGAGTATGCATTTCTAAAGGGCGTCATAATTTCGTAGTAGTACATAAGTACAATCTAAGTACATCATTGAGTACGTTGTAATTTTGGGTTTACAACAATTATGATTATAATTATGGTTTAGTTCATATTCACTTAGTATCGTTTAATTACACTTTCATTTAAAGTACATTACAAGTTATTATCATTAATTACAGTTTCATTAAAGTACATTACTACATTATATATTAAATTATGATCGTTTAATTAAAGTTTCATTAAAGTACATTACGTCTTTTACAATTCTTACAGTGTTTTTATATTTATATATGGTTATTATATATGGTTATTAGTACAATACAAAGTACATGGGCACATACGGTATATATTTATATATACATGACACACATGATTGAACCAGGTTTGTGGAGTCGGTCCAAAATTTTCCGACTCCGACTCCGACTCCGACTCCACACATTGTCAAAAATTCGACTCCGACTCCGACTCCGACTCCACACATTGTCAAAAATTCGACTCCGACTCCGACTCCACACATTGTAAAAAATCTAAAAATCCGACTCCGACTCCTCACATTTTAAATATACGACTCCGACTCCTCTAGTGTTTCACTCTATAATTATCATAATAATAAGACATTTCATCACCACCACACTAAGTGTGAAATTTTATATTTTATATTTTATATTTAAATAAATATTAATTGTATATTCTGAAAATGTAAAAAAAAAAAATTAAAAAAACTTAATCTAGGGGCTATCAATGAATAAGGTTTATTGACCAAAAAAACTAAATAACCTAAATGTTAGTATTTAGGAGGAGAAATTAAGGGTGACACAGGACAGAAATTGGAGTCGGAGTCGGAAGTTTTTTACCGACTCCGACTCCGACTCCGACTCCGACTCCGCCCTGAAACGTGCGACTCCACGACTCCGACTCCACGACTCCGACTCCACAACCCTGGATTGAACATAACGTATGATAATGTGTTATAAATTGAAATTAGAGCGAGAGGAGATTTTTCGTTTTCAGATGTTCAATTCATGCTGTGATCATCGAATTTGATCACTTGCCTAAGCATTTATGAATATCTTGCGAGGGGTGAACGCACTTGAAAAAAATAATTAAAAAAATAATACATGCGAACGTATTTGGACGATTTTGAACGAACAAGTACGGAGGCAGAAAGTTTCGTACCATTTCGTAGACTGACACGAGTAAAAATGAATATTTAATAAAATTGATATAGGATAATGGTCAAGATAGGGCATGGATGTATGAATGAACAACATATAAATAATGACGTATAGACTGTACAGTTTTTATTATTATGTTAAAGAATTTCCATACATTGTACATGAACGATATCCACATACCAAATGGGTGATTCAGTATTCGCGGTATGTAAAACGTGAAGAGAATTAAGTTACTTTATGACGTCAAAGTTATTCACATTATGTCATACGTAGGCTGACCATATTTCCTTGAGACAAAAACGGGACATTGGGATGGCAAAAAAGGGACGGGGGTTATGTAATATTCTGTATTCATGAAAAAGTAAGTACATAAACATATTGAGCTTACAATTATTCTTCAGTGACAGGGACGGCCAGGAAATATAAAAAAAGCGGTACTGTCCCCTTCAAAACGGTACGTATGGTCAGCCTAGTCATACGTACAGTATAAATCATTATTAGAAAAGATGAATTAGAGAAATACAGTAATGAATAAAGAAGTACCAATCGAAATTCTATCCAAAACTCACAAATACACAGATTTCTTTATGTATATATCAGGATGGAGAGTATACTATACACATATACAGTATGTTAATGGAAATCTGTGTAACGAGGGATTTCATGAAATCCCTGAAATGTTCAGGGATTTCGTAAAAGGTTAAGTGATGATAGTTTCTAAAACCCACGAAAAAATTATTGAATGCACGATTAACCGAGTTGACCGGTCAGGTCAACTGTACACTAGGGTGGATCGATTTTACAATTTTTTCGATTTCCATATTCTAATAGAGACAAAAACTTGCGCATGCATGAGAAAATAGCCTATGCAAAATCTTAGCTTAATAGGTAATCATCTTCTGCCCCCGACAGAGCGATGAAAATCATATTTTAGTAGTCAAAAACGTTTTTCTTATAATTTTTAAAATATTTCAATATGCATCAAAATTATTCCTAATAACTATAAAGTCGATGAAAAAGACCTCATATGATCGTTTTTCCAAGCACGTTGTCCTACGTTAATATCTTTTGCCCCCGGCAACAACGTCAAATGTTGAAAAAATAGGTAATTTATATACATATTTTCAGATCGGCTCTTTGTCTTAAATAATGCATTTATATATTTCCCATAGCATTTATATCGTTGCTTAGGCATGAAATAACACACACACATGCCTATTACACGGTAATGAATTATCACTGCGACACCTCATTCAAGACTTGGACGGCAAAACAACTGGGCCGATGGGCTTTACTGGACCAGTTGGAAAACAACTGAACGACTGCGAAAAACTTCCAATTACAGAATTCGATGCCATTCCATCTCCCGACATTGACATAGATGATGCCGAGTTGAGCACTGATCAAAAATATTTGTTAGGCATCTACAGAGCAGTGTCGAGCGGTAGCTGCTTTTCAGCTCTCGCGGCTCGAAATCCAGGTAAGATGGCGCATTCCAGGTGGCTGACAACAGCAAATAGATTTCTGCGCCTCTATGTTTCAACCAGTGAACCCTCCAGCACCTTCAACGAAATTGTGCGATTCATTATGACAGTTTACGCACCAATTTGGTTTAAGATAAAGAAAAACTCCAGTTTCACTGAGGGCGCAAAACATTTTTTCGAAATGATGCGTCTCTCTCAGACCATGCCTCAAAGATCTAAGACAATCGCCAACAAAGTCCTCCGTAGAAATTCTTTCTTTGCTCACCCATAAAATATTTTGATCTCCATGCTACATGCCGATGAGCAACACATAAGAGAATTGGGATGGAGAAGAATATTAAAAGCACGATCAAAACAATCACCAGCGGTGGAAATTCGAGCCTTCGCCATGCCTGAGCTGCTCTACGATAGTCAAAACTATTACGAAATGATCAACTGGCAAACGGCTGAGGTGACCGAACCCCCCGTTACAAAAACAATACCTGATACCCGAATAAAAGAGTTTGTTGAGACGGGAGACCAGCCTGATGGACTGATCCCACTATTCCCTTGTCATACTCAAGCGGAGAGAGACTCATCAAATTAGTAACCGAAGCCTCTGCCAGTGTAAGTGGAATAGAAGAGAGGGACGGATTCATCCGCTCCCGTCTTCACTCCCGATCAAAAATTCCACGATTTGATTCTAAGAAAGATTACCGTATGTAAATCGACATGCAGCCAAAGGAAGGGTGGTTGGGGCTGGATAGGGTGGAACTCGACGTACAGCCACCTCCTCGTGGTGAGTTCTGGGTTGCTAATTTTATAAAATTAGCAAGCGAGGAGCTGTACTTAGTACTTATCGTACTTATAACATCGCATTAACGTAATTATAATTCACATTTAGACTTTTCTCGGGGACAGAAGATATTACTCTAGTCATAAAATTTTGCGTGTGTGTTATTTCATGCCTAAGCAACGATATAAATGCTATGGGAAATATATAAATGCATTATTTAAGACAAAGAGCCGATCTGAAAATATGTATATAAATTACCTATTTTTTCAACATTTGACGTTGTTGCCGGGGGCAAAAGATATTAACGTAGGACAACGTGCTTGGAAAAACGATCATATGAGGTCTTTTTCATCGACTTTATAGTTATTAGGAATAATTTTGATGCATATTGAAATATTTTAAAAATTATAAGAAAAATACGTTTTTGACTACTAAAATATGATTTTCATCGCTCTGCCGGGGGCAGAAGATGATTACCTATTAAGCTAAGATTTTGCAGAGGCTATTTTCTCATGCATGCGCAAGTTCTTGTCTCTATTAGAATATGGAAATCGAAAAAAATGTAAAATCGATCCACCCTACAGTGTACACCCTTGACGATTGGTTAGATTAAGTGGTGATATTTTCGTTAAAACTAGTGAAAATATCACCACTTAACCTTACATGAAATCCTTGAACATTTTAGGGATTTCATGAAATCCCTAGTTACACAGATTCCCTCTAATATATATACTAATAATAATAATAATTCTGAAAATCACATAGCTCACTCCCATAAAATTTTCATTTTGACCAATAAGCTTTCGTTTCCAAAATGCAGAAATGCCAACCAAATAACGAAAGCAAACGTATGACAAATTAATAAAAAACCATTTAACACCTTTTGAGGATTATATATTTTACAGAGAAGAAAACACTACAATGAAATTAAAACCTTTTCTATAAGCACGAATTTAAACATTAATTAATTTCATGCCTTCGAAAAGGTTTGTTTTAAAGAAAAACCCGAATCACAATTTGTTTCCTCGATGCATGCCAAATATGTCCTTTGTTTTTGAAATGGTAAAATGCCTGACTTGAATTCCATTCCATCATATTAAGACAGTTTTCTATTTATTATATTACTTGCAATGTGATTTATTTCAAACGAAGCATATATAATAATAATGGTCGCCACATTATATATATATGTTAAACACAGACCGTGCATGGAACAAGGAACTCTTCTGGGAAATTACATCCACTATAGTTCGAATAAGTAATGATAAATGGAAAATACTATAGTTTTTTCTTTTTCATGATGGAAAGCCCAACGTGGGCACCGGGTTACCGGGTTACTCGCAGAGAAGCCCCAAAATATAGCTTCCCACACCAGTTATCTGCAAAGCAGATAGGATCCAGCTTTGGGACAGGATCTAGGGTTTACAGTTTACACCTAATCTACTACATTCAGGACCTCAATATATGCAAGAAACTCGTTGCATTCACGTCGGATTGAATACATCAAAGAAAATGGGGTAACTATTGTATTTTAACCAAAAAACAAAACTGAAACTTCATCCGGGACATTGAGCGTCCACTTTTCAAGGCACATAACACGTCCGTTTAATATACACAAACTCAGAATGGTCCCCTGAGAAACTTATATGTTAAACACAGACCGTGCATGGAACAAGGAAGTCTTCTGGGAAATTACATATACTATAGTTCGAATAAGTAATCATAAATGACAAATACTATAGTTTTTTCTTTTTCATGATGGAAAGCCCAACGTGGGCACTGGGTTACTCACAAAGAGGCCCCAAAATATAGCTTCCCTCACCAGCTATCTGCAAAGCAGATAGGATCCAGCTTTGGGACACCTTTGGGGCCTCTTTGCGAGTAATTTGCCATTACTTATTCGGACTATAATGGATTTAATTTTCCTAGAAGAGTTCCTTCTTCTATGCACCGTCTATGTATAACACACACACGCGCGCACACACACACACACACATATATATATATATATATACAGGGCGTCCCAAAAAAATGTATACACACTTTAAATAATTATAAAGGCAGTGTTTATTAAAATACATTTCATTTTCAAAATGTAATAGAATCTACAGACATTATTTAATTGTTTTGTCAACGCCTGTTTTCAAACTGACGTCCGTTCTGGTCCAGGCACTGCTGATAACGCGAAGCAATGGAATCGCAAACTTCACGAAACATTTCGTTTGGTATTTGTGTGCATTCTCGTTCAATGGCTGCTCTCAATTCAGCGACTGTTGCAGTTTTATAGCGTAGACTTTGTCTTTTAAGTATCCCCATAAAAAAAGTCTAGTGGTGTGAGGTCTGGTGAACGCGGAGGGTATTCTACGAAACCCTTCGTCCAATCCACATCCACATCGTGCCAAGTACCACTCGCAATACTCCACTCTTCGGTCCGGATCATCTTCATTAATAGCATGGACTAATCTTGGAATGTAACTTTTCCATTGACAGCGCTTCAAAATGCGTTGGACAGACGATTCTGAAATTCCTACCTCACGACTCGCTTGCCGCACAGATTTTCTTGGACTTTGGTGATACGTTTCCAGTACTCTTTCTTGCTTTGTGGGGCTTGTCGATGTCCGTGGTCTTCCGGAACGCTTCTTGTGGACATTCTGAACAGTTCCATCGGCTTCAAACTTATCTCTAATTCGAGTGATGGTAAGTCGCGTTGGTGGATCTGTTTGAAACTCCCTCCTAAACTGTCTTTGCACTTCAACTGCGTTTTCACACTTCCAGTAGCATTTTAGAATGAATTTCCTTTGTTCAAAGCTTAGTCTGACTGCCATTATTAATTCTAATGGGTTTAACTTGGAAAGAAAGAAACATCAATTGAGCTATCAGCTGTTAAAGTGTGTATACAATTTTTTGGGACGCCCTGTATATATATATATATATATATATATATATATATATATATTATATATATATATATATATATATATCCCCGCAAGGGGGTTCTAAGCTCGTGCTCTTGAGTGCTCTTTGTGCTCGTTTGTACGTGCTTGTCCTGGAGGTTTCACGTGCGTCCTCCCGGCCCTAGCACCCAAGGATGATGGGGCTCGACCCTGCAGTCCTTGTCACCCTTGGTCTTTTACCACTTCGACTGTCTCCTCCACCCTTTCTTTTTCCTCTGTCTTTCCTTTCACTTTTTCTTTGTTTTTCCGCCGAGATATGCTCTTTTAAATAGAGGCGAATCGGTTCTTCCCGAACTTAAAATATATATATATACAGTATATATATATATATAATATGCTTAAGGTAGAACGAGTGTGACTGAGACTGATACATGTAAATTTGTTCTGCCTCATGGAAGAAATGCAAACTTGCAGTGCATCTTGCTCCTGAAGAATCGTGCAACAGGACTGATAATGACTGGGGGTTTCTGCAAACAAACTAATGAAAAATGCAATAAATTGAATACGGATATGGATGTTTTTTGGACGAGACTAACACACAACAGTGTTGCTTTCAGTGGTAATGAACCACGTACGAAAGCCTCGTCAATACTTTGACTTCCCTATTTGCTTAGCAATGCTGCTGCGACTACTCGTACCCTGAAATGGACGTATGGGCGGAATGGTGTTCTTTGTAAAATTATGTTTAGCTCTTCATACTTCCACTTAAACTATGAATGCATCGATGATTATCGATGCCTGGTAAAGGTTCCGCGCATCGGCCTCTCATCGCACGGATGTCAGACTCGTGGCCCCCACCAGTAAAGGCTTGGTGAAGGTGAAGGAGGGGATTGCTTTTATCAACTCTCCATCTCATATAGCCAGGTACACTAGGGTGTCCCATTTTTGACCAACTTTTTTTCCCAGGTCTAACCTCCTAATATCATTATGCCTGTCGGTCTAAGTAAGAAAATAGCAATTATTTTCCATTTGATGAAAATTTCCGACACCCTAGGCCTACAAAACCAATTTTCTCCTTTTCTTTATCAAAAATTATCGATTTTCGGACATCTTTCGGTTATAAATTTCTTGCATTTTATAATCTCATTCGATGTACATTTCTGGATAGAAAATTGAAATAGCTATCGACTCATACCTAATTTACTATGCTTTTGTACAAAAATAGAAAATTAAAAGGCAAAAATGCCTATTTTTTAAAATTTTCTTCTACATTTTGTCTTGAATGGGATTTAGAGAATAGGTGTTACCGTCACCTGTAAAGCATCATCTCAATGCAACTTCTTGGCAATGGGCCTTGGAATATATTTGAGACTCACAATATTTCCAAGGTGGGAACAACTCAAGAGATTGAACATTTCATGCCAGCTTTTGAGCCCCATCGTTTTTTTTCATTTAACAAACATACAATACCTTGAACAGAAAAATTACTTAGTAAAGCAAATGAATGTATGAAATAAAATGTGAATACTGATAATGATTGAAGCTATTCTAACAGGTGAACTAAGGAACTCTTTTTAAAAGATGGCAACAAACTTCTTTGATATTCCACAACTTGCAGGAGTTGTTGTCTTTGTTCTTCATCTGTTGTGATGCAATTTGCGAAATCTTCAATTAATTGTACTCCACGCTCGGCCGCATCGTTAACAACCTTAACACTGTGTACAAAATTGGAGATTTGAATAAAATATCTGTCCTCTTTCCATGTTTTAACAGGTTTATTTAACCATTTTCCATTGCTCTGAAGAACAGCAAAGAAAATCCAAGATTTTGGTCCAGCTAGGAAAGCTAGTTTGGTTGATTTATTGATCAAAGGAAATACTGGTCTGCTACTTTGGGCATATGAGCTGTTTTCATCATTTCTATGTGATCTAATAATTTCTGTACCAATGTTTCTTTTTTCTTCATCAGATATACGTAAAGAAAATAATGAAAATGGAATAAACTCCTCAGTTAGGTACCAACAATGGTCTTCGAATATCTTGATTGTACGATGAATACATTTCTGTCCCCTGTGTCACCATATATGTGAAGGTCACTATAGAAAGTCAAATCATTGATTGCTGCATCCGACGCTTTTGGTGCTTTGAGCCATGGTTGGATATATAAAGCAGTGAATAAGCAGAACTCCTCTAAGTGTTTCACATATTCTTCAGAATAATCCATTTGCTTGCTGAATGCCAGCATTTTAGCAGAATATAGAATAGTTGCCATCCAGCGAGCATTATGAATTGCTCCCGGACGGAGCCAACGAACTCCGTTAGGTGGTATATGTCCAAGAATTTGGAGAACAACAACTGCGCATTCTCTATAATCATTCCTGAGAAATATGTTTCCGGTATTTGTGTCGCTTAACATCTTCAAAACTTGGGTTACTAGTTGCATCTTTGATTTCATGTCTATTTGGAATTTTCAAAGTTGTATAAGGTTTTGTGACGTCTAATGTCTTCCATTTATCTCGAAACTGTCTAAATAACACATTTTCTGGGCCTGTGGTAGTGCCAAATATTTGAGTAAATGCAGCGGCCAAGTCTCTTTCGTAAATGTGATGCCTACATGCAAGCCACATTACCTTCCTTTCTAGGAGCTCTTTTAAAGTGATTATCCAAACTGTAATGGGCGCTGTTGTATCAAAAACCAGTGCACAAATGTTCTGGTCGAAGTTCCAATCTTTTGCAGCATTAAATTCGGCGTTTGCTTGCATTTTACCAGAGAAATCCGGGATAGTTGGTATAGCAAGAACTTTTTCCTCAGGTGCTGAAGGGACCCCTGACGCAATTATTGCTAGCCTTTCTCCCGTTTCCACACTGTTATCAGGAACGAGCTTCCCATCCCAGTGTAGAGCACAATGTTCAGGTGGTATAAACTTTGCTTTAACCTTTTTGGCTGTTTCATTTCTGTTTTTTATCCCTTGTCTGTGCATCGTTGATTTTGATAAAGTGATATAGCTCAAGTTTTTATCGCAGTGACTTGCAATAACAGCAGCAAACCCTGTTCTTTGGCGAACAGAAAGGTTAAGACGATCTGCCATATTTGAAACAATAGGAGGGTCTTTTCCGTTGGGGGCTAGTAGCGAATTTTAATGAAAATCAGTATACTAATGTAGTTTTCGTCACTAATTTCAAAAATAACTTTCTTTTTTGGGAGAAATGAAAAACAAACATGTTAGAGCACATGATATTCTTTTTAATGTTACAAAAACTAAGGTTATGCAATTTCATCCGAAAAGCTGTAATCAGCCAGCTGATATAAGGTTTAAAATGAATGGTGAAGTAATTGAGGAAGTACAAGAGTTTAAGTATTTGGGTCAAACTATTACCAGCTCCTTGAGTGATGACTCGGATATAAGAAAACAATCTCGAAGCCTGTGTGCTAAAGCGAATATGACCATAAGGAACTTTCGTTTCTGTACAAGTGAAGCTAAAGACACACTCTTTCGTACTTTCTGCAGTAATAAAGGGTGATTCAGAGAAATGGGACCCAAAAGAAACCCCTGTAACTCTTAAAGTATAAGTCCTTTTATAAAATCATACGCATCATTCGAAAGAGGATAGTTACAAGTTTGTACAGGATTGTATAGGTTTTGACAATACAAGACAAGATAAGATACAAAACAAAATAAAAGTGTTAGTTAAAACTAACCCTTCAAGATGACTGCATGGACTGTGGAACAGCTGCGTTTCATAACTGAGCAATATTATGAGCATGGAAGAAGTGTAGTTTCAGCTCAAAGATCTTTCAAGACAAATTTTCAGATGTCAAAATCACCTTCTAAGAAAGTAATCCGTCGGTGTGTCAGAAATTTTTCCATAACTGGCAGCATTGGAAAAAGAAAACCTGGAAGAGTGCGCACAGCAAGGATAGACGAGATCATTAACAGAACTCATGAAATTGTACAGGATAATCCTAACATAAGCATCAGACGTGCTTCTCAGCTGTTAGGAGTTGGATATGGAACAACAACACACCGTATATTCAAGCAAAATTTAATGCTCTTTCCATATAAAATTCAAACAGTGCAACAGCTAAACGATGGAGACTTCGCACGAAGACGACAATTCTGTCAATGGATCCAACAGAAGGTAAATGACACCACCAATTTTCTAGCAACTTTGATTATGTCAGACGAAGCCCATTTTCACTTGAATGGAACTGTAAACAAACAAAATTGTCGTTTCTGGGCAACAGAAAATCCATTGAATATTACCGAAGTCCCGTTGCATAGTCAGCGTGTAACTGTTTGGTGTGGTCTTACTGCATCTCAGATCATAGGGCCGTACTTTTTCGAGGATTCCACCGGAAACACGGTCACTGTAAATGGTGATCGCTACGAAAAAATGTTGACCGATTTCCTTATTCCTAAATTAAGAGATCTTTGTCTAGAAAACCACTGGTTCCAACAAGACGGAGCTACCTGCCATACCACGAGGAACTGCATGGCAGTTTTGCGTCAAACGTTTCCAGGCGAGTTAATCTCAAGATTTGGAGACGTTGAATGGCCCGCAAGGTCTCCGGATTTTTCTCCCTTAGATTATTATCTCTGGGGATATTTAAAGAGTAGGGTCTACAGAAATAACCCAACGACCTTGCAAGAATTGAAGGCCGCCATCACAAATGAGATACAGGCCATACCACCGCACACTCTTGCAAAAGTGATGCAGAACTTACAAGCGAGAACACTGGAATGCTTGGCAACTAATGGAGCACATTTGAAAGGAGTCATTTTTAAAAAATAAATATTTCATAATAAACTTGTAACTCTACTGTTTCGAATGATATATAGTTTTTATGAAAGGAATTAAATATTAAGAATATTTGGCTTTTTTTTATGGGTCCCATTTATCTGGATCACCCGTTATATACGGTCAGCAACTCTGGGTGAATTATAAAAAAGGTTCTGGCAGAACCCTAAATTTGCTGTATAACAGGTCTTTTAGACTCTTACATAAATTACCCCCGAGATGCTCAGCTTCGCAAATGTTTGCTACCGGCAATGTCCCGAGCTTCCCGGAGGTAACAAGACGTGCTCAACACAGTCTAATGCAAAGAATTAAAAAATCAACCAACCCGATCATCCAAGCTATCCATGAGTCCTGCCACTTATCCTCTAAGCTATGGACTTCTTGGTACGAAAACGTCTGTCTGTAGCTCCACTTAACTTCGACAGTGCAGTATTATTTCTAATCAATTGTATATTTTCTATCATTAGTGTATGAACTGTCATTGTATTAATAATATTTGTCATATGGACTATAGTCTGCCAATAAACATTTTCATTTTCATTTTCATTCATTAACTAGCTTAAACTAGTTACAGAGGATTGTGTTAAATTTAGCCAGAGTCACAAACTGCTACTGTTTATGAAAAGGTGCTCTAACTGTGAGAAAATGTGTTCCTTTGATAAAAATACCCAATTCTTTCGTTGCCAAAAGCGTCGGTCAAATGGTAAAAAGTGCAACTTTACGAAGAATACGATTTTTGAAGAATCTCTGCAGATCTGTAAAAGTAGCAGAAAAAAATCCAGAATTGATGCTCAGTTAGGTCAATTGAATGCCCGGTTAGGTCATTTGAATGCCAGGTTAGGTCAACTGTACGCCCTTGACGATTGGTTAGGTTAAGTCATGATATTTTCGTTAAAAACACATTAATTATTTAAAGTGCTCTAACATGTTTGTTTTCATTTCTCCAAAAAAAAAAGTTATTTTTGAAATCAGTGACCAAAACTACATTAGTATACCGATTTTCATTAAAATTCGCTGCTAGCCCCCAAACGGAAAGGATCCCAATAGGATTCTGTACAATATTTTTTCTTTTGCATGAGGATTTTGATGGAGGAGGCGTATAATCCTCATCTCTAGCATATGATGTACCAGGAATAGGATTTGGTTCACTAGGATTCGCTATTTCTACTTCAATATCTGTTTTCAAGGTCATGCTGAGATTTTCCTGTCTCTCCAGTTCCTTCTCTTTAAATAATTTTTCACGCTCCACTCTTTTCACCTGACTCTCAAGCTTGTTTTGATAGCTTTTATCTATCAATCCTAAGCAAAGCTTTTTGGGTCCTCTTTGGTCTGTTAGAAACTCTATATCTTGCTGCTTTGTTATCGAAGTTCCTAATGGATCTTTTTTTATTATTTCTATGGCAGTTTGAGAACAAATATCAAATAACGTTACCCTTTCATTCCTTCAGGAAAGATGGTCTCTTCTTATTTATTCTTTCTTCCTGTGTTTTGGTTTTCGAGAAGCATTCATATTGCTTTATCAATTGTTCTACTTTTTTCTCGGATGGTGGCTTTCTGATGTATCTTGGCATGTGATACCGACCCAATCCCAAAATTGTTTAACTTTTCTTAGTACTTCTTAGATCACATATGACTGTGATTTCTTTTTCATAGGCCCTCTCGATAAAAATAGATAGTGACGTCTTACGTCACCATTAGGTGGCAAATGCGACCCTTTCTGAGGTTACAAATTGTGAATTAAGTTTATGAGAAGCCAATCTTCTGGCTTATCCGTGGTACGAGTTTCAACTTTTGCACAAGCCATTTTAATCTAACTAATCTAATCTGAAATTTGTATCATAATCATATCATAAATCATATCATAATCATAAATCTGAAAATAAATAGAAGTACGGTTTGCACACACACACACACACACACACACATATACAGGGCGTCCCAAAAAAATGTATACACACTTTAACAGCTTAAGCTCAATTGATGTTTCTTTCTTTCCAAGTTAAACTCATTAGAATTAATAATGGCAGTCAGACTAAGCTTTGAACAAAGGAAATTCATTCTAAAATGCTACTGGAAGTGTGAAAACGCAGTTGAAGTGCAAAGACAGTTTAGGAGGGAGTTTCAAACAGATCCACCAACGCGACTTACCATCACTCGAATTAGAGATAAGTTTGAAGCCGATGGAACTGTTCAGAATGTCCACAAGAAGCGTTCCGGAAGACCACGGACATCGACAAGCCCCACAAAGCAAGAAAGAATACTGGAAACGTATCACCAAAGTCCAAGAAAATCTGTGCGGCAAGCGAGTCGTGAGGTAGGAATTTCAGAATCGTCTGTCCAACGCATTTTGAAGCGCTGTCAATGGAAAAGTTATATTCCAAGATTAGTCCATGCTATTAATGAAGATGATGATCCGGACCGAAGAGTGGAGTATTGCGAGTGGTACTTGGCACGATGTGGATGTGGATTGGACGAAGGGGTTTCGTAGAATACCCTCCGCGTTCACCAGACCTCACACCACTAGACTTTTTTTTATGGGGATACTTAAAAGACAAAGTCTACGCTATAAAACCTACAACAGTCGCTGAATTGAGAGCAGCCATTGAACGAGAATGCACACAAATACCAAACGAAATGTTTCGTGATGTTTGCGATTCCATTGCTTCGCGTTATCAGCAGTGCCTGGACCAGAACGGACGTCAGTTTGAAAACAGGCGTTGACAAAACAATTACATAATGTCTGTAGATTCTATTACATTTTGAAAATGAAATGTATTTTAATAAACACTGCCTTTATAATTATTTAAAGTGTGTATACATTTTTTTGGGACGCCCTGTATATATAGTGGCCTACGGATCACCGATTTGATGTGGCTAAGATAGTAAGCTTACTATAATTACTGAATAAAATTGAAATGAATAATTAGGGGGTCACCAATTTATAGTTACCGGTTTATAGCGTAACGTTGGCACTATAATAATACTAATAGTTAATTGATTGCTAATGATAAGGCTGGAGTCACCAGTTTGGGCCTACAGCCCAAACAAACAATATTTAACAAGGAGATAGAAATTACTTTGTTGTTTTGTGTTTAATTAGGAAAATAGCTCATTTATTTGTTCAGAGTGATTAACAGTTCAATGAAGGTATTTATAGTGATTAAAAATTATATAACGGCATTTATGCTATGCTAACGATGACTGATTCTTAGCAATAAAGAATGGTTATACAGTCTAATTGTTAGGTAAGTACACTAATTCGGATAGGCTAATGAGATGTGCAGAGGTGAACACAGAATAAACAATGAAGCCTATTGATAACTGAAATAATGCAAGTACCGTTGGTACAGTAAATGGGATAGGTCGTTAAGAATTAACACAATAACAGAGTGATACAAAACTACGGTATTGGTACAGCACTTGAATAGGCCTACTGCGGTCTTAACGAGAGAGTTAGTTTGAAACGGTAATGAAGACACTTTTAGGGCCTACGCGATTAGGCAGAGCTTGTGGAAACACGACGTAACAAAACACTGTAGGCCGAGTGAGGGCCGAGGAGGCTTACTGCGACGCTGGATAACTCTGGAGACTGAAGAAAGTTACGTGAAGGTTTGACCATATTGCGTTTCGTCGTAGATGACTTTGGAGACCGTAGATGACCTAGTTGAAGGGTTGACCGTATTGTGTTTCGCCGTAGATGACTTTGGAAACTGTAGAGGGCCTACGTGAAGGAAGATGTGCTGAGGGCCTGTTGAGATACTTGTTGAACGAGCGCCGATCGAATTGTAGTGAAGGATGAGTGAAAAGCAAAGAGAGGTTTGTGGCTTGTAGCCTACTAGAAGGTATACGGACCTGGGCTTCAAAGGACTGCTTCTGCAGGCAGACTGGCCTTGCCGGCGAGAGGATGAGTGTTGAAAGCCGGTAGAGACTTGTTGAAAAGGGGGCCAACGGAAACTCCTGCAGCAGTGATGTTGCTTCTTGCAGGATGAAATTGTAGAGGGCCTTGATGATAGACTTCGTGTATGCTCGACCGGATCCTTGAAGGAACAGCGGCCCGCTCTCCGGCAAAGGCCGGAGAGCGGGTGACGTGACGAGTGGTGCTACTGACGAAGGTGCTGAGAGTGAGACGTGACGACCAAAACGAGAAAATGGCAAGTGAGAATGATTTGAGAAAGAAACTGCATTTTATAGGCCTTGGTGACTTTCTCTGGTGATCGTTTCGGGAAATACCACAAAATCTGTGTTTCCGATGGGCCTCTTTCGTGCCCACGTGTATAGATTTTGTTTTAATTCAATTATGTTTGAGAACGGCGAGGAAAGAAATTTCGGTCGGTATCTAAATAGATATGGTTTAATATGGCTTTAGGGTCAGTAATGGTGAAGAAAATGTTAAAAAAATAAACATTTTTGCCTTTTAATTTTCTATTTTGGTACAAAAGCATAGTAAAGTAGGTGTTAATCGATAGCTGTTTTAATTTTCTATCCAAAAATGTACATAGTCTGAGGTTATAATAAAATGCAAGAAATTTATAACCGAAAGACTTCCGAAAATCGACAAGTTTTGATAAAGAAAAGGGGAAAATTGGTTTTGTAAGCCTCGGGGGTCCGAAATTTTCATCAAATGAAAAATAATTGCTATTTTCTTACTTAGAGCGACAGGCATAATGATATTAGGAGGTTGGACCCTGGAAAAAAAGAAGTTGGTCAAAAATGGGACAACCCTAAGGTACACCCTGATCATTTGGGATTGTCCTGAGCTAGGTGTCTAGTCTCCAGTTGAAGCCATTCACATGAACACTGTTTAAACAGTCTTGATACTCTGAAGAGAAAGCTATTTTCCTTCACAGCTGAGGATGCTCCTTGCCTCCGATTCTGATGATAATATTTCTTGAAGTGTAACAGTTTGCTGACGTTCTCTGAAGAAATTATATATCCATTTTATGACTGTTCCTGTTATGCCCATTCATATGTTTCGTTTTATGTACCATTATACCATGATCACACCTCTCGAACGTTTTGGCAAAGTCTGTGTATATTACTTCATATGAGAGAGAGAGAGAGAGAGAGAGAGAGAGAGAGAGAGAGAGAGAGAGAGAGAGAGAGTGTTTTCCGACAAAATTAGTAGTGCTCTGTGATAAAGAAATCAACACATTACATGAACAAAATCGAATTTCATAATGTCGGTGTTCGACCTTATGCAAGTATATGGATTTCAGATTTCAAATTAATTTCAGTTTTTCAATGAAAATAACTGACTTAACCTAACCAGACTAACCTAGCATAACCAAACCTAACTTAACCTAGTCTAACCAAACCTAACCTAACCTAGCGTAACCTAACCCAACTTAACCTAATCTGATCTAATTTAAACTAACTTTTTAGTATCGACATTATGCATATCGACATTGTGCAGATCGACTTTTTTCCGCTACCCGAAGCTAACCCATGTGTATATATATTTAATAACATCTTGTAACTTTATATCGTTTTTATCTGTTCCATGAATGCTTGGTATCGACGCGATTATATTTTGGGCGATGCTATAGTACAAATTTTGCCAAAGTCTATTCAGTATTTCTTTTAAAATTGATACAGATATTGGAGTGGGACTTCTTTTCTGCAGTTACATGCCAAATCAAAGTGACTCGTATGTCGTCCGAAGTAAGTCATATTGAGACTTTACAAGTTACTCATGGTCTAATTTAGACGTTTAATAACTCATGAAAAATAACTCATGACTATCCATGATTCTTTGAGATTCCTCATAGAGTCATTTTAATTTTTAAAGTGTCTTTAACAACGACACCGAACTGGATGAGCCAAAATGTCGGCCTGAGTCAACTTGTGTTTTGTGTGCAGGGATGAAAATGCTCCCAGATACGTGTTACGTGAAGTTTGTCTCGATGAAACAATGGTAGAAGGAATAATTCTCAAGAATGGATACGTATTTCCTGTAACTGAGACGTAATTTTATTAATACCAGATCGGTAGAGCTGTGTTTCAGCCGAATATCATATCATCTATCTTTGTGTTAATTTTATTCCTGCAGGTTTCTGTATTTAGGATGAATCTATAAAATTCATTTTAAAAAGTGGCTTTCAATTGCTTAACACACAAGTGAGACTGTTTCCTCGGTCTGTGCCACTCCGAATGCGCTAAGCGCATCACGGAGGTGATTCTTAAGGGCATGGAGATGTACATTCTATATTCTTTTCCAACTACAAATGCCAAAAATTTGGTTTAACTTTGTTTGTCTTAATGCTATCCTCAACAGAGAGGAGGCTTTCAAAAGGGACCGTCGCCATCAAATCCTCGACTCTCACTCTGTTTATATTTCTGTCTAGAACCGTGCAAAATCCTCTTCTTCGACTCGCCAAAAATTCTTCCAACAGACAAAAATGTTAAAAACTATCTAATTCTAGCTATTCTCGCTCTTTCTGACATCTAGCCAAAAACTTCCCCAGCAACTTTACTTCTTCTTCGTCTTCTTCTTCTTCTTTCCCTCCTCTTTCCAATTCTGGCGGTTCAGTTGCCCTCTCTTATTCTAATAAAGCTGAATTCTTCGCTCAAACTTTCGTCTTCAACTCAACTCTGGACGATTCCGATGCTGTCCTACCATCTCATCCTCCCTCTGACTTAATTATATCTGGAATCAGAATTTCTTCCAAAGATTTTTCCCTGCCCTATCTGGGCTCAACTCTAGGAAGGCGTACGGTCCTGTTGGTGTCCCTCCTGTTGTTCTCAAGAACTGTACTTTTGTGCTGAAACCCTGCCTGCAAGCTCTGTCTTTTATCTAGTACTTTTCCTTCCTTCTGGAAGCTCGCTTTCAATCAGCATGTCCCAAGAAAGGGTGACCGCTCTCAACCCTCCAACTATCGTCCATTTACTTTGATCTCTTTCCTTTCTAAATTTTTTTAATCTATCCTTCATAGGAAGAGTCTTAAACACCTCTATTCACAATCTTCTTTCAGATCGTCAGTATGGGTTTCGCAAAGGACGCTCTAACTAGCGATCTTCTTGCATATCTCTCTGACTTTTGGTCATTCTCCTTTTGGGATTTCAGCGAAACCTTTGCTATTGCATTAGACACATCAAAAAACTTTTCGTTGAGTCTGGCACAAATTCTTAACTTCCAAATTGCCCTCCTTCGGTTCCTATCTGTGCTTTCATCTCTGATTTCCTTTCTGGCCAATCTATAGCTACAGTTGTAGATGGCCACTTTAGTTCTTCTAAAGCTATTAATAGTGGTGTTCCTCAGGGCGCTGTTCTGTTACAGACTCGTTTCCTTTTATCTGTCAATGATTTATTAAGTCGCACTTCTTGTCCTATCCACTCCTATGCCAATGATTTGATCCTTCAATTCTCCACCTGCTTCATACAGCGTCCCTCTCAACAGCATCACCATGCTTTCCGAGAGACGGCTATGGCGCACCCGACTCTAGTCTTTCTACTATATCTGATTGGGACAGAGAAAATCTCGTGGCTATCATTGCCTCAAAACTCAGCGTCTTCATCTTCATTTTCTACACGATTATACCCTTATCTTCAACAATATACAACTCAATTCTTCCTCTTTTCTTAACATTCTTGGCGTTTCCTTTTCTCGTGATTTTTCCTGGAAAGATCACATATACTCACTTTCTAAAACAGCTTCTAAGAGGTTAGATATGCTGTATCGGTTCCACAGTTTCTTCATCCCCACTCAGTTGCTATCTCTCTAGGTAGCTGTCCGCCCATGTATGGGCTTTTCGTCTCATCATTTCCTCGCCTCTAGCTGACTGTTTTCAATTCCTTTCTCTTCGCCGCAATGTTTCCTCACTTTCTCTTTAGTATCGCCACTATAACGGACACTAATCCACTGAGCATGCAGTACCAGACTTTCGACACTTTCTCATTCCTTTTCTGTTCAACTCTCTAACACAAAGGTTAATCGGTAGGTTCAGTTTTTCATCTACTGAACGAATCAACTCTGGAACAACCTTCTTTATTCCCCCTTTCACCCTGTCTATGACCTCCAATTTTTCAAACGTAGTGTCCAGGAATCTCGAAAAGTCTGTACCTTAATTTCGGCTCTCTTCTTCTTCTATGGGAATTGTGTGGGCCTCCTTCCTGCATAACATACACACATACACACAAACACACACACACACACACACACACATGAGAAATTAGCTTATCAGAATTCAAACCTTAGACGCTAACTACTGTGCTACGACAAGCTGAAAGTTAACACAACCTGACACACATTTGAACAGCCAGGAAAAAATACAACGCTTTCGCGTTGAAGGGTATTTTACGTGGTAACCTCCCGACACTGGAGCCAATAGCAGCATTTAATTCAAATATCTGTTGCATAACACTGTACTCTTGCAGATGGAATATCATGCGTGATATTCCATATATATATATATATATATATATATATATATATATATATATATATATATATATATATATCAGTGATGTATTCGAGACCACCAAGTCTGAGACTGAGACCGAGACCGAGACCTGATCCCGTGAGACCAAGATCGAGACCGAGATCAAAGGTTCGAGATCGAGATCTACCTTCCGAGATCGAGACCCTTAAAATTCGAGACCGAGATCGAGATCGAGACCAAGCTCATGCCCTTTCAATTTGTTTTACACTACTATGGAAATTAGACTATGTTAAGTATATTAATAAACTAATAACTACTTTCTGAGATGTAGTGTGCTAAATGCAAAAAGTGTAGCCTATAAATTAACAAATAAATATATATATACGTACTTTTTATTCATTTACTTCTTTTATATCTGTTACAGAAGGTTTAATGAAAGTACCCACTACCCAGTTTCTCTTGTGCGTTTATTTAAAGCATGATAGGTGCTCATTACACTTAACCTAAAAAAATCCAGACCCACACTTCCCTCGCAAGACAAACGTGGCAACTCAAAACAGGGTGACTGATTAGTGAATACCTAGAGTCCCTTACTTTTACAAACTTTCATAAACATTCTGAATTGTGTCTGTTCAACCAAGCCACCATCATGAGTATGCCAATAACATGTATTTTTCATTACGGTCTCGAGAGGTCTCGAAAGGTCTCGGGGAGAAAAACCGAGACCACGTCTGTCGAGACCGAGACCGAGATCTAAATAGCGGAGACCGAGATCGAGATCGAGATCTGCAAATTGGGTCTCGAGATCGGTCTCGAGACCGAGACCGATCTCGAGACCTACATCACTGATATATATATATATATATATATATATATATGCTACAACTCAGAATGGTTCCCTGAGAAACTTTTATGTTATACACAGACCGTGCATGGAACAAGGAACGCTTCTGGGAAAATAAAATCCACAATATAACAAAAGTTTCTGAAGGGACCATTCTGAGTTTGTAGCCCATTAAATGGACATGTTAAGTGCCTTGAAAAGTGGGCGCTCAAATTTTCCGGTTGAAGATTAAGTTTTGGTTTTTGGCTAAAAATATAATAGTTAGCCCTTTTTCTTTGATGTATTCAATCCGACGCAAATGTACCTAGTTTCTTACGTATATTGAGGTTCTGAATGTAATTATCTGGGCAGCTTTAAACCCTAGACCTTATCCCAAACCTGGGTCATAACTGCTTAGCAGACAACTGGTGAGGAAAGCTATATTTTGTGGCCTCTTTGCTAGTGACCCGTTGCCAACGTTGGGTTTCCATCACGAAAAATAAAAACTTTAGTATTTGTCAATTACCATTACTTATTCGGAATATAGATGATTTAATTTTCACATAAGAGTTCCTTGTTCCATGCCCGGTCTGTGTGTAACATATATATATATATATATATACAGGGGTTAGACAAAATAATATGAACACCCGCCGATTTCACCGGTTATCTTTACGGACTGCTCAGGCACAAAGTAAACGGTCAAATGACTGGCAAACCTATTTAAATGCGTAACAGTGAGTGTATACGTCATGTTATAACCCTCACGTTGTTTTTACATATCTGAGTGAATTATGAATTAGCAGTTACGAAAGACCTGTCAGACTTCCAAAGAGGGCAAATTGTCGGAGCACGGATGGCTGGTGCATCGGTGACGAAAACCGCTCAGATGTTCAATGTATCCAGAGGAACTGTCTCTATGGTCATGTCTGCATACCAAAACCATGGAAAGACAAGCACCGACAAATGCAATAGTGGACGCAAGAAGAAGCTGTGTGATCGAGACCGCCGGGTGCTAAAGCTCATTGTGACAAAGAACCATAAGACCACAGCTCCAAAAGTGACTGCAGAGCTTAACCAGCATCTTGCAAGCCCGGTATCGACCAGAACTGTACGTCGCGAGCTCCATGGAACTGGATACCATGGGAGGGCTGCAATTGCCAAACCCTTCCTTTCGCACATCAACATTGAGCGGCGCATAAAATGGTGTAATGACCATAAGAATTGGTCAATGGACCGGTGGAAGAATGTAGTCTACTCCGACGAATCCTCCTTTACGCTATTTCCATGTTCCGGTCGAGTTTACGTCTGGAGACAGCCTAAAGATGCTTATGACCCCGACTGCCTGACCCCAACCGTTAAGCATGGAGGCGGATCTGTGATGGTTTGGGCAGCAATATCGTGGAATACTCTTGGCCCAGCTGTAGTACTGCATGGTAGGGTTAACGCCCAGGTCTATCTGTCAATATTGGCTGACCAGGTCCATCCCATGGTCCAAACGCTGTTTCCCAATGGCGGCGCCGTCTTCCAGGATGATAATGCACCAATCCACACCGCTGGGGTCGTTAGAAACTGGTTTGAAGAGCATGTTAGTGAAGTAGAACGCTTGGATTGGCCTCCACAATCCCTGGATCTTAACATTATCGAGCATCTGTGGTGTCAGTTGGAGCAGCAGGTCAGAAGCCGATTCCCACCGCCGGCGTCTTTGGAGGAACTGGAGCAAGGTTTGCTCGAAGAATGGCTCAGGATTCCTCTAGCCACTGTCCAAAAGCTGTATGAATCAATTCCCCGACGCATTGCAGCTGTTATTGCCGCTAAAGGAGGACCAACTCCATATTAAGAATAAAAACCGCCATTTATCAAGGTGTTCATATTATTTTGTCCAACCCCTGTATATATATATATATATATATATATAGTGGCAGAGACATTTTCAAATACTTTAGCGATGTTCCATCAACACAAACACGACCAAGATGATGTCACATCGCGAGGATCCACTCAAGGCATATCCTTCTGCCTTGCCTCACACTTCAACTTCGTTACAAGGAATTCTCGACGCAACTCGACTCTCTCTTCGGAGACCAGTGACACGAGAGATCTCACCATATAACAACATGTACAGGTCCCATTTGGTCCTGGTGTCATTCGCCTAACTTTATATAAAGACTAATCATTACCTCGCGCGTTATTAATATTGAAGTCATTATTATATTGAATATTTACTTAATAATATTTACCTATTACCGTCTCTATAATATATATATATATATATATATATATTATATATATATATATATATGCATTTAACTGCAATGACCACGCAGTATATAAATGAATAGAAACGACGTAAATAAGGAGCGTCTCTGCACACGGGGAAGAGAAATAACGAATAAATGAAAAATGAGGCGAACCGCCCGGGAATTGAACCCAGGGCCTTCCAATTGCCGGTTGGATGCGCTACCATTACACCACGGACCTCATCAATCATAAATCGAAATTCTCCTACATAGGGCAGAAACCAATGCCCTGAGAGGGCTCCTTATTTACGTCGTTTCTATTCATATATATATATATATATATATATATATATATATATTACAGAGACGTTAATAAGTAAATCCAACAGCTTCGTGGAAATCCTTGCAGTGAAAATAGAGAAACTAAACGTGGTACTAATAGTCATCTATAGACCTCCAAACTCTCCAACTGAAAAATTTTCGGATGCCATTGATGATATCAGAACCCTAATAAAGTCCGTAAACTCTCCATCCCTTAATATAATAAATACTCTGCGGCCATTTTAATTTCCCATTTATAAAATACAAAAAGGTGGGTAGAAATATATTTCTACAGCAAGATAAGGGGGGCACAAGAGAGGACCAGGAGCAAACAAAAATGCTGATGGCTCTCACAATCGAGTTTATGCTGATACAGGAGACAACAGAAAATACCAGAAAAAATAACTGCCTAGATCTGGTATTCACGAATAACACGAACTTGATTGCTGATATAAAAAAAATTCCAACTATTATCTCAGACTACAACATAATCGAGTTATCAACAAATATGGTGATAACATTAAGAAACAATACACGTACGAAAGGACGAAGCAAATTTGGGGCTTTCAACTTAAACTCCAAGACTATAAATTGGGAAGAAATCAGATCATACATGGCCCAAATAGAGTGGAGAACAGTCTTAGAGACTAAAACAACGGAGAAAATGCTAACAACTTTGGAAGAGAAGACGCTAAAATTTTTACAAAAATATGCTCCGAAAGCACAGCCAAAAGGAAAAAGGAACTGGCTAGAGAGGCAAAAGAGAAGAATATTCCGCAAAAGAAAGAATGTAGTAGCGAAGTTAGCTAATGGCGGAGACAACAATGCCACGAAAGCAATACAAGAAAAACTGGAGAGTATCGATAAACCCTGGTTAAGGGCCATACGGAGAGGGAAGAGGAAAAGGCGGGAGAAGCAATAAAGGAAAATCCAAAATACTTCTGTAGCTATGCGAAAAGGAAAACAAAAACGCGCGCTACCATCGGGTCCTTAAGGAAAGGAAATAATGAACTAACAAACGATTTAAAAGAAATATCTGAAACATTGAGAGCCCAGTATGAATTAGTTTTTAGTACCCCAAAACGTAACAAAGCGATACCTGACATAGATGCATTCTTCAAAGAGAAATTGCAAGGAGAATGTATAACAGACTTTGATTTTACCCCAGAAGATGTAGCGAGAGCTATGTTACAAATGAAATCACATTCAGCTGCAGGTCTTGACAAATGGAACGCACTACTTATTAAAAACTGTAAAAATGAAATTGCTACACCTTTATACTGGATATGGAGAAGATCCTTAGACACTGGGGAAATACCGAGCATCTTGAAAAGAGCGAACATTATCCTTATATATAAAGGAGGGGATAGATCTCAAGCAAAGAACTATAGACTAGTGTCAATGACGTCCAACCTCACCAAAATATTTGAAAGAATAGTCAGAGAGAAAATCTATGACTTCTTGGAGACACTGGAAAGATTCAACGAAAATCAGCACGGATTCCGATCAAAAAGATCATGCCTATCACAACTTATAGAACACTATAACAATATCCCCGGTGCACTTGAAAGCAATGAAAACTATGATATTATATATACGGATTTTGTAAAGCTTTCGACAAATGCGATCGTGGTATCATAACAAATAAAATGAAACATATGGGAATAACAGACAAAGTGGGAAAATGGATCTACAACTTCCTCAGAGAACGTCTACAGGTCGTCAAAATTCAAGGTGTATTATCATCAGAATCAGAAGTACGCAGCTCAATACCACAAGGTACAGTACTGGTCCCACTCCTGTTCATTATCATGCTAACAGACGTTAGACAGTGGAATAAACAGAGACATCTTTTGCGGACGATACAAAGATCAGCAGAAAAATCAGCGATGCAAATGAAGTGGAAGCCTTGCAGAGGGATACAAACAAAATATACAAATGGTCAGAAGACAACAATATGACATTTAACACCGAGAAATTTCAGCTCTTGAGATATGGTAGAAATGAGGAACTTAAACAGACTGGAAGGTACGAGGTATCATGCTCCAGATAAATAGGAAATTCAGAGAAGCACGAAAGCGGTCGACTTGGGGATAATAATGACCGATGATGCCAAATTTGAGACACAAAATTAGATAGCAATAAACAAAGTAAAAAGAGTTGCGGGACAGGTACTAAGAACGTTCAAAAGGAAGGACAAAACAGTAATGATTCCCCTGCTGAGAACACTGATCATACCAACAATTAATAAATTAGAAGAAACGCAGTGACATTTCACAGCTAAGATTGATGGCTGCAAAGAACTCAACTACTGGGAAAGACTACGTAAACTAAATCTGTACTTCCTGGAAAGAAGAAGAGTGAGGTATACCATAATCTACATATGGTAAATGATCGAAAATCTGGTACCAAACCTCAAACTAAACCCAATTACCATCCAAACAACGCTGGAAAATAGGAAAGGCAGAATGTGTAGTGTTCCCAAATTATAGGCCCGACAAGGAACCTTCTCAACACTGAAAGAAAATAGCTTGGTTGTCAGGTGTCCGAGACTTTTTAACCAGCTTCCAAAGGACCTCAGAAACGTTAGAAGGGTCAAAGTTGAAGTCTTTAAGAGAAGACTAGATGCCTGGCTCAGGACGGTACCAGATGAGCCGGGTATACCTGGCTATGTGCGGTGAAGAGCGCAAGAGAGCAGCTCGCTCCTCCACCAAACCAGGCCAAGAGGCGGAGCCACTAGCTTGACCTTCGAATGAAGAGAGACCAACACACGGAACCTAAACGAGGTTAACGAGGTATATATATATTATCTACTATATAAAATCAAGTTGTCTGTGTGTGTGTGTGTGTGTGTGTGTGTGTTTGTGTTCGTGAACTTTTGGGTCTAAAAAAGCTGAATTTTTTTTAAATAACACTAGTACAAAACAAACTTTTTTTTGCTTCAAGTCCTTCAATACCTTTTTTTGACCAATTTTTGGGTGCTGAATACGAATATGGCAATGTTTTTGCTGTATCAAGTCAGAATTTTTGGAATACTGACTCTCTTTACAGAGGAAATTTTGCACATATAGTCCAAAATTTGGCTCATTCCTTAAAAGATTCTTATGAATTTTCAAAGCATTTCAGTTGTTATTTACTTTAAAATGGAACAAATTACAATGTATAAATTTCATTACATGTATATTTCACAATGATTATACACTGGATGTTCAGAAATGAGTTTTTTGGATTTTCGTTTGAATTCAGCACCTGGTTTATCTTTTCTCAGCATCCAGCAAAAGTCAGCTATCATGTGAGGATCCCATCGTTCCTTAAAGTTTTCTTCCATCTTTGATATATCCTGGTGGAATCTTTCTCCGTGCTCATCAGACACATCACCAAGATTTTCAGGGAAAAAAATCAAGCTGACTGTGCAAAAAGTGAATCTTTAGAGACATACGAGCTCCTAGGACCTAGGTCTTTATAAGCATCTAGAAGTTCTTGGATGAGTATTTTATAGTTACTAGCCTTATGACTGCCAAGAAAATTCTGACACACTCTTGAAGGAATTTCCAGTACATAATTCATTTTGTTCAAAGTGTTCCAGAAATTCATCATCATTTAAAAGAGTTCTTATCTGAGCCCCATTGAAAATTCCTTCTTTGAATTTAGCATCAGTAATACTGGGGAATTTGTCGCACAAATACTGAAATCGACGACAGTCTTTGTTCAGGGCCTTCACAAAATTTTTCACGAGACTGAGCTTTACGTGAAGTGGCGGTAGATAGATCTTTTTTGGATCAACCAATGGTTGATACTTCACACTGTGCTGTCCAGGAACAAAAGTTTCACGAGAAGTCCAGTTAGTTTTGATGTAATGTTGTTGTGTAGCCATGCTGTCCCACAAGCAAAGAAAGCAGCAATATTTCGTGTACCCACTTTGCACGCCAAGAAGGATTCCAATCACTTTCAAATCACCACAGATATTCCACTGGTAGTTTTCAATACTAACAGCATTAAGAAGAATCACCATGTTTTCATATGACCCTTTCAGGTCAACAGAATGCCCAACTGGTACACTTGGGTAGTTGTTACCAGTGTGCAAAAGAACAGCTTTTAAACTGCGCTTAGATGAATCGATGAAAAGACGCTACTGTCTGGGATCATGCTGTATATCAAAGAATGAAAATAGACCTTCTATATCAGAGCAGAAGCATAAGTAATTCACAGTTTTGAAATAGCATGAAACATCAGAACTTCTTTTTCGAAAGGATGTTATCCGAACATCTCCCTCAACCAAATTCCATTGTTTCAGTCTTGGTGCAAAAAGTTCGACTGCGATTTAGAGAGATACAAATCCCTTACTAAGTCATTCAAGTCATCTTGTGTGACGAAATGGTGGTTATTTTCATTACCAGGAGGACAAAACTCTGCATCACCAGCACTGAGTTCTGAAGATTCTTCATCAGAAGAGAGATGAAGCACTCTTTTGTCTTCTAGTGGTGCTGGAACTGGCAGTTCAACACAGTGAGGTACTGGTTTGATAGCTGAATCAACCACAGGATAAACAATCTTATGTCTGGTTTTGGAAGTAAACCGAGTTATTTTGGTTTGGCAGCAGTAGCAGTCATTCACACGATTTTTGGGCTCACGCCAAATCAATGGCACTGCAAATGACATGCTTTTTCATATACTATTCAGCCAGTCTCTTAGCTGGTTTGAAGAGAAAGTGCGGCAAACATGTGGTGCCCAGCTTTTCTCTTGGTCTCCAAGTTGACAACCAAAGTTGTTGTTGTTGTTTAGCCGATCAGCCCATCCTGATCGAGCAAGCCGGCGGCACGCAGGTAACCGATCGTCCTCTCCGGAGTGGACCAGAGGTTCAGCGCACTAGTGATGTTGTGTTGTGTTCGTTGTTGTGCTAGAGTGGTACAGTCTGTTATAATGTGTTCAATTGTTTGTGGTGTGTCCTGGCACAGGTGGCAGGTGTCGTCTGTGGAGTTGTCTAGTCTGTGTTTATATGTCCGTAAGTTGGGGTAATGTCCACCTCGGAATCGTGCTAGGTTAACTCGATCCGATCTGCTCAGGCTGATCTCTGACCTGTTAATGGGTGGCGGCTTCGCACCTAGGACCGCATTCGGACCGAGTCGTGTCAGTGCTTTGTGGGTTAGGTGTGTGTGTATGTGTTTTCTGTAGTGTGTGATGTCTGTTGGGCGTGGTATGGAATGGAGTATTTGGTTATAATGTCTCTCTGGTGTTACCTTAATGGTGCGAGGTGTCGGTGCATGATTGTACATGTAGTGGCAAGGTGTTGTGGGTTAGTTGTTGCTGCTGCCATGAATTGTGTTCCCCTCATGTCTAAATGTTCCCTAACTTTCAATATTTTTTTTCTGTGTGCAGGTGTTCTGTTGGTGTTGTTTGAATGCATCATGTAATGATACGAAGTGCGTTGTTTTGTATTGTCTGTAAGGTGTTTATGTGTGTGTTTGAGATAATGGGTGCCCAGCATGGGCTAGCATAGTCCATAACTGAGCGAATATATTGTTTGTATATGAGTGATGTCGTTTCCTGTTGGTGTCCAAAGTTTGTGCCTGTAAGTGCCCTAAGCGTGTTAAGTCTTGACGTACATTTGTTTTTAATGTCCGAATGTGGTTTGCAAAAGATAATGATGTGTTGTATGTGACCCCAAGTATTTTGGTCCTGTGAGTGTGTGGAATGTTAGTGTTGTTTAGTGTAAGCTGTGGAGTTATCTGGTGTTCTTTTGTATTGCTTGTAAGCAAGGTGATGGTTGATTTTGTAGGCGCTACTTTGAGTCTATTTGGTGTGATCCAGTCTTGTATACTGTTTATGTGTGTTTGTAGGTTATTTGTAGCGGTGTCGATGTTGTTGTGGGTGGATGTTAGAGTGATGTCATCTGCATATGATGATAAGGTAAGCTTGTTATCTATGGGTGTTGGAATGTCATGCATGTATAAGTTGAAGAGTGTTGGTGAGAGAACAGAGCCTTGAGGGACCCCGTTCGTAAAAAAACAACCAAAGTAGTGACAGTAGGCTGTTTTGATGATTGGCGCAATGTTCCTGCGTTGTAAAGATGAAGTGAATAAACCACAAATGTAGCAGAATGAATCAGGTTTATTGTTGCAACCTCTAGAAGCACACATTGTCATCAAATGTAAAAAGAGAGGAAAGTAGATGAAAACATAGTTAAACACAAACATTTGAAAAGTAATCCGTCTGGGAGCTATTGAAGAATAGGGACCCCAGCCTTCTTTAGTTAGGCTTATAAGGCTAACTAACGAAAATATCACGGCCTAACCTAACCAATCGTTAGGTTAACTGTACGCCCTTGACGATTGGTTAGGTTAGGTCATGATATTTTCATTAGTTAGCCTTATAAAGCTAACTAAAGAAGGCTGGGGTCCCTATTCTTCAATAGCTCCACCGTCTGTCCCACCCTAAAATATGGAAACGACTCCTCGAAAGAAAGAATTATTAGGTAAAAGTTACTTAAAATTAACCGAAACCTACGGGAAAATTATTGAATGTCCGGTTAGGTCAACTGTACGCCCTTGACGATTGGTTATGTTAAGTCGTGATATTTTCGTTAAAACTAACAAAAATATCACAACTTAACCTAACCAATCGTCAAGGGCGTACAGTTGACCTAACCGAGTATTCAATTCAGTTATCTGTGATATTCTAACTTGGTGTTTTTTTTCTTAAATTTCCGGGAAATATCGGATACTCCAGCTAGTCTCCTATCTAAAAGCAAGTTGTGTGTGTGTCTGTGTGTCTCTGTATCTGTGTTCGTGAACTCTTGGCTGAATTTTTGGCTGAACTGTTGGTTGGCTGAAAAAATTTAATACAATCAGCTCACCCCAAGCAAGTGCTCGGCATAACAGCTAGTTTACTATATAAAAGCAAGTTGTGTGTGTGTCTGTGTGTGAACTTTTGGGTCTCTAAAAAGAACTGAATTGGTTGGTTGGTTGGTTGTTTTCAGTCAATAAAACTTTAGAAAAAAACGCAGCCACAAAAATCTTATCTTAATACAATGGGTTCGGATGTGAAGCTTAAGATTTCATTGCTACGTTCTTTTCTATAATTTAAATTGAACGAATAATTGAACCCTCAGTAATCGGGCGGGGGGGGGGGGGGAGTCACTTATTCGGTCAATAAAACTATAGAAAAGAACGCAGCAATGAAAATCTTAAGCTTTACATCCGAACCCATTGTATCAAGCATTGAAAATCTTACCGCGCTCGAGTAAAAACTTTCAACCAATCCGGATGCATGGTGTCTACAGAGAGGACTGCCTTTTTATTGTATAGATAAAAATTATAGTAAAGATAATAAGCACACCGGACAAAAAATTAGTCACCCCTAATAGCACCGATAGTAGGAAGTTCAAGGTCACACAGAGGGCGCTGATGTAGCATTGGTAAGTGACAAGTAGCGGTGACGTAGCACACAGGATCAGATCTGTTTCGTGAGGTGGTGAAGAACAAATGTGTGTTGGATATAGTCTGCAAAATGGGTCGTGAGGCAGACGTTACTCAGTGGCAAAAAGGAGCCATCGTGTTTGGCAGAGCCCACGGACACAAAATGTCTGAAGTAGCCCAATTTGTTGGTGTGTCAACGCGTACTGTCCAGCGAGTTTACAAAGAGTGGTGTAGTTCGCAATCAACTGACAATCGACGGCGTAACTGTGGCCGGAAAACAATTCTCGACAATAGGGGCCTCCGCCATGTTTCTCGTCTAGTAACTGCAAATCGTTTTCAAACCAGAGAACAATTGCTCCAAGAAACCAATGAGGTTCTCCAGCGACCAATTCCAGAACGGACATTGCGACGAGAACTGCATGCGATGGACATCTGGAGCAGGGTACCACGGAAGAGGCCGCTGTTAACAGCAAGTCACAAATTGGAACGTTATAAATGGGCTCAGAGGCACAAAAACTGGACTGCGGCAGATTGGAAACGTGTAATTTGGTCCGATGAGTCCCGTTTTTGTTTGTTCTCCAATGATGGGAGGCGACGAGTACATCGCAGGTCCAATGAAGCCTTTAATCCTGAATGCGTCGAAGGTGTTGTTGAGGCTGGAAACAGAAAGTGAAGCGCAGGAATAGACACCCACGGACTCTGGCGGAACTTCGGGACCGGCTGATGAACGAGTGGCAGCAAATCGATGTTCAGTACATGCACAACCTCGTAGAGTCTCTGCCTCGCCGGATTCGTGCGGTTATCAAGGCCAGAGGCGCCGTCACACGTTATTAGGTACATTCTGAGAGGGGTGACTAATTTTTTGTCCGGTGTGCTTATTATTATTCTGAGTGACAGAATGCAGTGTGCAACATTTGGCAAAATAAGGCGTGCTATTTTCTCTTTTCCTTTGAAAAATTTGCTATAGTCTACTATATAAAAGCAAGTTGTGTGTGATTCTGTCTGCGAGTCTGTCTGTCCGTGAACTTTTGGTTCTCTAAAAAAACTGAATTAGCTAAACAGGGCCCTACGGGCGGTGCTGCCAGTAATTGTGGGGGGGGGCAGTAATTAGGGGGTCGCAGGCCCCCCAATTACTGTCGGTTCAATTATTTGGTCAACAAAACTATAGACAAGAACACAGCCATGAAAATCTTGAGCTTCACATTGTGTCAAGATTTGTGAAGTTAAGATTTTCATAACGATAGTTTTATTGACCAAATAATTGAACCCCCAGTAATTGAGGGACCTACACAGTGTGAAGCTGAAGTTTTTATGGTTGCGTTCTTTTCTATAGTTTTATTGACCAAATAATTGAATCCTCAGTAACTGGGCGACCGCAGGTCCTCCAATTACTGGGGATACGACGAGAAATAAAAAACGATTTCAATAATTAAAATTTAATACAATCAGCAACCCCAAGCAAGCGGTGGGCATAACAGGTTGGTTGGTTGGTTGGGTGGTTGGTTGGTTTGGTTGGTTGGTTTTGTAAAGAGACAAAGTGCTTAATATTAATATAGCTAAAATATTATATTCTGTAAACCTTAAAATACATTTAATAATAAAGTTATGGACTATATTTTGACGTAGAAGGTTTACACAACGACAATTTATTGAATGGGTGAAATGTAATTTCGGCTGTCAGAAAATGCTTCCTACCGTTCTGAATTTTCGCTTCGTCAGTCCTTCATTTCTCAGACCACCATTTTTCTTTTTTTTTCCACTGCATGACTTCTCAAATATATACCGTATATATATATATATATATATATTTCAACTGCAAAGAACACGCAGTATAATTAACAAAGAACGACGCTTGTATAGGAGAACATTCCGCGCAAGATGAGGAGGGAGAACGAACAAATGAAAAAAATGAAGTAACCACCCGGGAATCGAACACGGGATCTTCCGATTGCCGGTCATCTTGCGCGGAATGTTCTCCTATACAAGCGTCGTTCTTTACGTTAATTATACTGCGTGTTCTTTGCAGTTGAAATGTATATATAGGTGCGGCATGCGGGAGGTACCCCCCTCGGGGCATTGGTTTCTGCGCGTATGTAGGAGAATTACGACTTCTGATCGAGTGAGGACCATGGTGTAGTGGTTATCATATCTGACCGGCAATCGGGAGATCCCGGGTTCGATTCCTGGGTGGTTACCTCATTTTTTCATTTGTTCGTTCTCCCTCCTCATCTTGCGCGGAATGTTCTCCTATACAAGCGTCGTTCTTTACGTTATATATATATATATATATATATATATATATATATATATACCAAGTCTGTTCAAAAAGTATCCGGACAGGGTGTTTATTTTTAGAACAACGTCTTTTGCAGTTGTGACTGTGCTAACTATGTCTTCACATCTCTGCATGTCGGACAAGTTGACTGATAGGGTTGCACTTCATTGTGTAGTGTCAGTCCACTGTGGTGAGCCAATAAAGTTAAACGTGTTTCGTTTCGCGGCGATTTCTTACGATGTCGGAGAGTATCGAGCAACGTGTTGAAGGTGAAGGCGTTGTGCACCATGAATATGTCCCACAAGGACAAACAATCAACAAGGAATTTTACAATGAAGTTTTGAGACGTCTACCTGAAACAGTTCGGAGGAAACTGCCGCAGAAGTGGGAGTCAAGAGACTGGATGCTTCATCACGAGAACGCGCTATCTCACTCGTCGCAACTTGTCCAGCAATTTTTGGCCTAAAACGCTACCCAACAAGTAGAGCAGCCTCCATATTCAAAGGATTTGGCTGCATGCGAGTTTTTTCGTTACCGAAGCTCAAACAAACCCTGAAAGGACACAGATTCAATGATGTTGAGATCATTAAAAGAAATTCGACGAAGTAGCTTTTGGTCCATTCCGTAAAGTGCTTTCGAAAAATGTTTTCAACAGTGGCAGGATCGTTGGGCAAAGTGTGTGGCTTCAGGAGGAGCGTACTTTGAGGGAGATTAAGCCCCAAACCCTGTAAGTACCATATTCTGTCCATAATTGCACCAGTTCGAATACTGTTTGAACAAACCTCGTGTGTATATATATATATATATACACAGTATATGTCGTAGTCATTGTCGTAACACCACTTCCCTCAATCAGCGAAGTTAAGCGACATTGGATCTGGTAGAAGTTGGATGGGAAATCGTCTTTTGCGTACAGATTATGTAGCGACCCGTGGTTCGGATCCCATTTAAAACTGTAGGTCTCTTCCGTCGTATGACTTCAGTCAGATGTTGCGAAGGTTAAAGAACCCCATCTTTACAAATATATATATATATATATATATTATATATATATATATACATTCAACTGCAAAGAACACGCAGTATAAATAACGTAAAGAACGACGTTTGTATAGGAGATATTCCGCGCAAGACGAGAGAGAGAGAACGAAACAAATGAAAAAATGAGGTAACCACCCGGGAATCGAACCCGGGATCTTCCGATTGCCGGTCAGATGCGATACCATTAAACCATGGCCTCACTCTTCCAAAGTGCGAGTATGTAGAAGAATTACGGCATTTGGAAGAGTGAGGCCCATGGTGTAATGGTATCGCATCTGACCGGCAATCGGAAGATCCCGGGTTCGATTCCCGGGTGGTTACCTCATTTTTTCATTTGTTTCGTTCTCTCTCTCTCGTCTTGCGCGGAATATCTCCTATACAAGCGTCGTTCTTTACGATATATATATATATATATATATATACATATATATACAGTATACACCTTTATTCGTCTATACATACCCTTCTGTAGCCTTTTCCGTACGTCTGACTATTTGTGCGTTTGTATTTTTATTAGTTTCTTTATTGGTTAAATGAAAATGACACACACACACACACACACACACAATATATATATATTATATATATATATATATATATATATATATATAATATTCTCGTTTAAATTTTCCATGCCTATGTTCTTTGGTTTGCTTTCCGGTTACGTCAAATGAATGTTGCAAATTCGCTTTAGAAATGTGGAATGTGATGCTAGTCACTGCAACACTACGCATTCGAGTGTTGGAACGAATGTTTGTCAACGGAATCTGTAAATTGTGTAAACAAGCTGAGCAATAATATATATATATATGTTGTTTTTAACTAAAATGTGTTGCATAAAGTATTTTATTTAAAAATCTTTTGTTTTGCTTTCGCCCCTTTCTGACAGGAAGGTCTCCTTTAAAATTGAATAAAATCTTCTGTCGTTAGCCAAAGTAAAATCAGTAAAGTAGCCACCCTGACTTAAAGGTTTAACAAAGTTCGTTACCTTTTTAAAATTATTTTAAAGAGTGTTCTTTTCGTTTTGACTATAAAATTTTCTATTTGTAATAAGTCATATTATTAAATATAAAATAATATGACGTAAAGCCATAAATAAAAGATCAGAAGTAACATTTGTGTAAAATATTAAAAAATAATGGTATAAAATTACTTAAATTAAAAAAAAAAAAATTCTTTCAAATATTTTGAGCGATCTTTAAAAAAATTCAATTTTCTGCTGAGTGCAATATTCGTGCAAGTTGAAAATTATTTTGACCTTTCAACTAAATACTTTTTTCATTTATTATTTACGATTTAAGGTCTTCGGCATGAATTGTTTCGTGTCAATGATTTTGCACCCATGCTACTAGCAAAAACGTAATAAATTAATTAAAATCTATGAACTGCATATTTTGCTCAGTGCTTTTATGTTTAGTGAAATTATTCACTGATATTTTCATTTATATTCAATACTTGCATATTAAATAATATTTTTTCTTATAATTAATAATAATAATATGCATAATATGCTTCCCAAAGCGTCCCTCACAGCAGTCGCTTCATGATTCGCGTGAGGCGGCTATGGGGCACTTGACCTCTAATCTTTCTGCTATATCTGATTGGGGCAGAGAAAACCTTGTGGCTTTCAATGCCTCAAAAACTCAATTTCACCATCTCTCTACTCGTCACAATCTTTCACACGACTATCCCCTTCAACAACACACAAATCAATCCTTCCTCTTCTCTTAACATTCTTGGCATTTCCTTTTCTCGTGATCTTTCCTGGAAAGATCACATTATACTCTCTTTCTAAAACAGCTTCGAAGAGGTTAGGTGTGCTGTACCTCCTCCGCGGTTTCTTCATCCCGACTCAGTTGCTGTCTTTGTACAGGGGACTTGTTCGTCCGTGTATGGAGTATGCTTCTCATGTGTGGGGTAGTTGAACCTACACAGCCATGCTTGACCGGGTGGAATCAAAGGCTTTTCGTCTCATCAATTCCCCGCCTCTTACTGATTGTCTTCAATCTCTCTCTCTCTCTCTCTTCGCCGCAATGTTACCTCACTCTCTCTTTACTATCGTTATCATAACGCACATTGCTCTTCTGAACTCTCTAACTGCATGCCGCCTCCTTTAAGGAGAGCACGCAGTACCAGACTTTCTACACTTTCTCATTCGTATTCTGTCCAACTATCTAATGTAAGGGTTAATTGATATTTTCAGTCTTTCATCTACTCAACCGGTCAACTCTGAAACAATCTTCCTCAGTCCATCTTTCCTCCTGTCAATGACCTCCCATCTTTCAAACGCAGAGTGTCTAGGCATCTCGAAAACTCCGGACCTTGATTTTGGCTCTCTTCTTCTTCTATGGGAGTGGCGCCTTTGCGGGCATTTGCCCTTGGCCCCTCCTTCCTGCATAAAAAAAAACTTGTGTATTAACTCACATTTTTTTATAATATATAATATTTTCAATAACTAATACTATGGATATTGCCTACAATATTATTTACTAATTTACTAATATGTTAATAATAATAATAATAATAATAATAATAATAATAGTAATAATAATAATAATTATTATTATTATTATTATATTATCACGAGGGTGAGAAACTCAGGCGCTCAGGCCAACTAATGCGACTCATTATTCTAACTCCTCGATTATTATTACCAGCACTATCGAGAGTCGAACCCCCTGACCTCATTGGCGTCACTTCGCTTAGAGGAAACAATATTATTACCCACTCAGTCACTTGCTACTACAGGGTGATTTTTTATTCGAGAACCGTTAATAATAGCTTTCATTGTTTCATGGTTCTCGAGTAAAAAAAATCACCCTGTAGTATACTGACTAACATTTTCTCAAGCTAATCTTGTGCATTTGACTATAATATTTTCTAGTATAATAACTACATAGTATTTTCCCTCGCATCAAGTACTTATACAGGGTGTTCATAAGTTTGCTTCACAAATTCAAGCAAAATTGAAATGAATTTGTAAAAATAATTTATGGATACCCTGCATTACAAAATTATATTCGCATGTCATTAATTTTTCTTATGTTTAAGGCAAGTAATTTGATATTCATATATTTTAACACGATTCAATCTATTATTAATTTGAAAATTAAGTGTCTCTTAAGTTTAAATTAATATGAAGCAGAGAAGTTACTTAATAAGAGTTCACTCAAAATCTCTGTTGCATTCCTAGTTTTCTCTCTCTCTCTCTCTCTCTCTCTCTCTCTCTCTCTCTCTCTTGTTGGAAATGTAGGCTGTCCAAGATTTGTTATAAGCTTTCTTATAAGCGGGTTACGTCGTAGCAAATGTCGTAATATCGCTTTCTATTGATCAGCGAAGTTAAGCGACAATGGGCCGGATAGTAGTTGGATAGGAGACCGTCTTCTGCGTTCAGACTATGTAGCGACCCGTAGTTCGGATCCCACGTAAAGCTGTAGGTCCCCTCCGTCATATGACCTAAGATGTTGCGAAGGAGGTTAAACAACCCCATCATTACATTTACATTTGTTATACTGAAAACTTTCCAAAGTTGAAGGTAAATGGAATTTGCTTTAGCCAAATGAAGAGTTTGTACAAAGTAATATATGGATACATATTTAAATGTAATATGAAATAAATAGATACACATTTAAATATAATAAAAATTAAATAGATACATATTTATATATGATATAAAATAAATAGATACATATTTCAATATAATATAAAATAAATAATACTGTTCTTCAGAAGTTCTTAGAATAATCAGATATATTGTTAGATTATTAAGTACAGAAAAGTTCTGCAGTGATTGGCTGCTTCTATTGCTGTACAGTTTCTGGAAAAAAGTTCGTCTAAAAACGTAAATTTTTTTAAAAATCATCAAAAATTACTGATTACTAATGACTGGATTTTGTTTTAGAAATATTATTACTGTCGCCAAAAAAAGAATAACACGAACAAAGAAAAGCAGAATCTTACAATTGGTATTTTTTGGGGGTAATTCTGTTTCAAGGCAAACTTTTTCCGAAACTGTATATGTTAAAACATTTTAGAAAACAGTGATGCGTCGAATTTTTATTCTCTCTCTCTCTCTCTCTCTCTCTCTCTCTCTCTCTCTTCTGGATATATATATATATATATATATATATATATATATATTGAGCACTATTTAGTGTTTTCTTTTTTCTTCGTGGTTTATATATATATATATATATATATATATATATATATATATATATATATGAGTGCGCGTGTGTGGTGTGTGTGTGTATGTTTCACGCCAAATAAATAAAGCGATTCCCACTTTAGTTCTGCCCTCTATACAAGCAAACTCTCCTTCCTTCCTCGAATATTGTCGGCATAATCCGCATACGCGCTCTAAGTCGATGAAAAGAGGAGGGTGGTTATGCGGCATGAAAAAGGCTTTAAGGAAGAGATCTTCACCAGAAACGGAATTATACGCCTAAAGAGGGAAAAAACCACGCACTCATTCTACTGTACGAAGCCCTAAAATAATGTGGAAAGAATTTGTGTAGGGTTATAGGAGCTTCAGCCAAGCCATTTTTTTATTTTTTTTGTTTTATTTCTTGCTTATTAATAGGCAGTCTTAATATGTGCTTGCTTGTATTTTTTGGTGGTAAACAGCTTTAGGATTGCATTTAATTTAAGATGCTACAATTTTACTCAGGTTTTTAAGGTTTTCGGGTATCTAAAAGTGTATGAAATATTAATAAAGATTGTAAATTTATACTGTATTAATGATATATGTACGCTATCAGTTAGCATGAAAGTCAGGATACACTGGCCACACCTACTTTACGACCTAGTGTATCCCGATGTTGGTTACCTACTGTAAACGACACTTTATACCAGTAAATTGTATTGAAGCCAGTATAATTTTGAAATATCTCCCTCTTAGTTCTAAAACAAATAATCAAATCGTAATTCTAAGAAAAGGAAGAAAACAATTTTGGAAAGATTTACAGTCTTTCAAACGGCTTTACACTCTCCATTTAATATATAATCGTGGGAAAGATATGCAAGGCGAGATATTAGCGTTCATCATCTGAATATTACTCCATTTTCCATAGATGAGACACCATCCACCATAAATTACTCCACCTAAGAATCCTTAACTCGGGTTTAATGTCTTCAGATAGGTTTTGTTCTGAACCGGAATTCGCTTGTATATAAGATTTAATGTGCAAGATATATAGATTTAAGGCGTAAGAAAAAGCTCAATCAAGTTTGTATATATGTATATGGCTAAAGGGTTTTCATATACTGCCTGAATCAAATTTCGAAATAGCTGAAAGTGTTTATCTGTAGAGGGATAAGACTTACTGTAGTTATAAATTTAAGTTCAATTGTAAATAGGCCCTAAAATAGGAATCCTAATGACGTCTGATAAACAAATCTAAATAAATAATAGGGTTCTATAGATTACAATATAGATCTCCATAGAAACAGAGGTAAACTTCTATCTCGTGCTTTATTAATCTTTATAGAAAGAATATTTGTTTTACAGACAGTTTATAAAGTTAAGATAAATGTATTTATAAATTTTTATTATATCGATAAAAAAAAATCCTTAGTGTTGTTCTTTGGAAGACTTTCTAAAATTCGACAAAATTTTAGGCCATAAAAAATATTTTTTTTAGGAGTTTAAGATTAAAATAGTAGAACAGTGGAAATAATAAAGTTTAGAAAATGTAAATATATAGGATAAACTATTTTAAAAGAATTATTAACACCAGTTTGGAAATACATAAAATTCATACCTTCATTAATTGAAGTTTAAGACTACAATATAATTCACTATAAACCTTGTTTATACGTTATATAACAAGTTATAACTGTGGCCTAAAATGAATTATAAGGAATTTTAAATGCGAGGGAATATCTTATTATAGGTAAATAATTTATTTTAATTACATTAAAATACAGGGTTTTGCAAAGCATGGTGGCATGCGTGAATATTTTATTATATATAATTATATATAATAATAATTTATTATATGCACTTTCGACAATATTTTATTATATATAATTATATATAATTATATTTTATTATATGCATCTTGGACAGTGGTGGTAAGGAGGGGCCGAAAGCGAGCGACCTCTCCGAGAACTGCAACCACTGCGGTAGCTAATGGTGGTGGTCCTTCAAGTGGTCTGGTCCCACTCATGCACCGGCTAGAGGGAGTCAGCCTGTGGCAAAGGCTGGCAGGGAACGGCGGAGTATCGTAGGGCCTGCCAAAACAGATCATATGATGGCTGTACCAACGAAGACTGCAAACATTTTCGTCTCGAGATGTCGACCTGATCTTACGGCCGAGGAGCTGCAGGCATTTGTGGAAGATAAAGTGAACCTTCAGGTTACATGTAAGAAAATTGACTCCAGGTGAACTACGTACAGTTACTTTCAAGTTACAGCAATCTGTGATGATCCAGGGGTATTTATAGATCCAGCAGTATGGCCGGAACGGGTATATGTACGGCGGTTCTATGAGAAGGGAAGAAAAACACCTGCAGCCCCTCTCGCAAATGCTGGAGAGGGTAATTATGGGGACATCATGCGTCGTACTGTGGAGGAAAATTCAGCTGGGTCTAGTGCTGTAACTGCTGTGCCTGGTATAAGTGGAATTCAACATGTAGAGATGGCTGGCAGAACTCCTGCATCTTCCTAATTGCGACATTCAAGGTAATCTCTTATAACTGTAGAAGCCTAAGCTTAGGCAATAACAGCAAACACAGGCGGATCATAATTGATAAGCTGTTAGAGGATGCTGATATTCTCTGTCTGCAGGAAACATGGCTATGGAAATAGGACTTAATGAACCTGAATAGCCTGTCCAGTAACTTTCATGGGATAGGGGAGGCCACCAGAGATAAACAAGATGGTCTCCTTGCAGGCCACCCACCTGGTGTGGGTAGCTATTGTATGGAGGTTGGGGTATGGGAAATATATTAGTGAATTAAAACTTGGTTTGAACTGGCTAACTGGGATAGAAATTTGTTTAGACAATAAAAATTTGTAATTCTGTTATCTATATGCCCTTTCAGGCAGTTCATAATGAAGAAGATGACCTCATTAAATTGGGTCAGGTCAGTAGTATTATTGATAAGTTGGATACGACATGTGTAGCTATCATTGGTGACTTTAATGCTAATGTGCTTAATGATAATTCTTTGTTTTGCAACCACTTTTCTGTGAAGTTAATAACTTGACCCTTTCACCCATGTGTAGTCTTTCTGGTGATAGCTTTACTTATGTTAGTGATAGTTGGCACACCACCTCATGGTTGGATCATTGTATTTGTACATCTGATGCAAATCAGGCAGTTCTGAATATGGCAGTTTTGTACTTCTATGCTAGTTCTGACCACATGCCCTTATTAATTGAGTTTGACATTAATTGTATTCCAATGCTATCACAGGTAAATGATACATGTAAAGCGAAGTTATATTGGTCCAACGTTGATGATGAGGGCAAACAACAGTATTGTAATAAGTCTGATGTATTGCTAAGTAATATATTTATCCCTAATGATGCTCTAGCTTGTCAGGATGTAAACTGTAGAATTCAAACACATATTTTGGAATTGAGAGACATGTATGAACAAATTGTTTCCTCTCTCAATAATGCTAGCCTAGACTTAAATACCTTTAGGAGAAAAACTTATATATGTAGACCTGGCTGAAGCAATTATGTGGCTGAACTTCATAATGCATCCAGAGATGCTTTTTTAATGTGGTGTGAACAAGGGAAGCCAAGGCAAGGCCCTGCATTACAACAAAAACAGAGGGTTAATGCAGGGGCGTACCTAAAATATTTGGCACCCGGGGCGGATCCTTCCTTTGGCCCCCCCCATAAATAATTTTAAAATTTAAACACACAGAAAAATATATTATGTTTGCAAGTAGATTTTTAAACAGTACAGTACTGTCATAAGCAAATTGGAAATAAGAAAAATGCAGGACATTAAAAATTCAGTGAACAGGTAATACTGCATTTTATTTTACACAAAAAACACAAAAAATCCAGTCTCAACGCTCAGCCTATTCTTCAAAGGTAAATAGAGAGGATTCACAGTCTCTGCTTTCGAGCCTTAATTTCTGCAAATTGATCAATGACCCCATCAAAATTCACCTTCTTTGCATATTCATGTTCAATTGAAAGTAAAGCCAGATTTGTCAATCTTGTCTGACTCATGGTCGAGCGAAAGAAATTTTTTATCAATTTCAATTTGGAAAAACTTCTTTCACATGAAGCAATAGACACACAGACAGTCAAAAAGAATCTCAAACACAGTGACAAGCTTGACAAAAATTCACAAAAATCCCATTTCACAATAAACTCCAGAAACTGCAATGCTATCCATTTCTTTGCCTCTTCATCGCTGATTTTGGCAGTTTCCAAATGCCTCCGAAGTCGTCCAATTTCCACACTGATATCTTCATCAGAGAATTCATCGAAAATCTGAGTCAAATTTGGAATATACTTCCGAAGTTCTTCTTCTGGTGCAACAACCAAAGTGTTTGGCTGAATAACAGCGAAGATTGACAGAATTTGATCCATTGCCTTAGAACGAATCTCCAATTCTTGATGAAAGCGATCAAGACATTCAAACATAGCCCTTTTTACTTCCTCTGGCAAAGTGAGACCAGCATCCTTTGCCATCCTTCCTGACATCCTTTTTCGGAGCTTTACTCTCCCTCTTCTCTCCATAGAAGTGTCCATTTCCTCACACTTTGTAGTTGCATAATGAATGGCCCTCTCCACCATTGCGCTGATCATCAAGAAACAGTTTTAGAGCTTGGAGCTTCACAATGCACTTTTCAAGGCTGATTCCAACTGTTTGCAAATACTTTTGTGTGAGATTAATTTCTTCCAGAATTTCATTGCGCTGATCTTCAAGAAACAGTTTTAGAGCTTGGAGCTTCACAATGCACTTTTCAAGGCTGATTCCAACTGTTTGCAAATACTTTTGTGTGAGATTAATTTCTTCCAGGACTTCACACCAGAAAGAAAGGTAACTCAAAAAAGAGAAATCACATATAGCAGACAGCAAAATCTTAGCTGATCCTCTTGTGTCCACATTTTCTTTGGGATCGCACAGTACTTCAGCATACTGGACACTGGTATAAGTACCATGATATTGTTATAAACACCAGCACTTTATGCTTCATCATAATTATTTAATGAAACATACCTCATGTATGTGGAGTCACAGTGTCAAATGAACAAGACTTGGAATGTCAGTTGCAGCCAGCTGGCTATGCTCAACAAACTGATGACTAAAACGTCAACAAACGTTCGCCTTTCGATGTAATTTTTAGCAAATATTTAATTTTTCGTTTGTAAATTTTGTATTGCCAACAAAATTTTTTTTATTTTATAGTGGAAATTAACATTAAGCTGTTGCAATAGTTTGAACATTTTTAATTTATTTTTTCTTACTTTGGCGAATTTTTCATTTGGTTTGAAAACTTGTACTGGTATTTCAACTCTCCCGATGACACCCCTCTCCTGGCTGTCACCCGGGGCGGACCGCCCCCCTCGCATCCCCCTTCGTAAGCCACTGGGTTAATGCCAGGTTCAAGTATGCATTAAGGTATATAAAAAATCATGAGGATGAGTTAAGCAGGAGTGCTCTGGCTAGGAAGCTTGCCAGTAAGAATCCAAGAAACTTTTGGGAAGAATGAAAAACAATGAATAATAGTGCAATGTCTCTCCCTGCTAATTTGAAAATGTAACTGGAACTGAGAATATAGTAAAATTATGGAAGAAACACTATAGTGAGTTATTCAACTCTATACATAAGAACAATAATGTTAATTGTGATGCCACCTATAGTCCAGATATAAGAGTTAGTGTATTTGAGACTAAACAGGCCATAAAATATTTAGATTGTAACAAATCATGTGGTATTGATGGTATTTCTGCTGAGCATCTGAAATTTAGTAGTGACAGATTAGTGCCTCTGTTAGCTTTGTGATTACTGATACATGATGTTTTGCCGGATACAATGTTTATCCGTTGTTTTGGTGCCAGTACTAAAAGCTAAAAAGGGTAAAATCAACAGTAAAGATAACTATAGGCCAATAGTCTTGGCCAGTATTATGTCTAAGGTGTTTGAATATATACTCATTAATAGACTTGAATGTTACCTGTATACTAGTGATAATCAATTTGGTTTCAAAAAGAAACACAGTACTAATATGTGTGTTAGGGTGGATCGATTTTACATTGTTTTCGATTTCCATATTCTAATAGAGACAAAAACTTGCGCATGCATGAGAAAATAGCCTCTGCAAAATCTTAGCTTAATAGGTAATCATCTTCTGCCCCCGGCAGAGCGATGAAAATCATATTTTAGTAGTCAAAAACGTATTTTTCTTATAATTTTTAAAATATTTCAATATGCATCAAAATTATTCCTAATAACTATAAAGTCGATGAAAAAGACCTCATATGATCGTTTTTCCAAGCGCGTTGTCCTACGTTAATATCTTTTGCCCCCGGCAACAACGTCAAATGTTGAAAAAATAGGTAATTTATATACATATTTTCAGATCGGCTCTTTGTCTTAAATAATGCATTTATATATTTCCCATAGCATTTATATCGTTGCTTAGGCATGAAATAACACATACGCAAAATTTATGACTTTAGAGTAATATCTTCTGTCCCGAGAAAAGTCTAAATGTGGATTATAATTACGTTAATGCGATGTTATAAGTACGATAATTACTAAGTACAGCTCCTCGCTTGCTAATTTTATAAAATTAGCAACCCAGAACTCACCACGAGGAGGTGGCTGTACGTCGAGTTCCACCCTATCCAGCCCCAACCACCCTTCCTTTGGCTGCATGTCGATTTACATACGGTAATCTTTCTTAGAATCAATCGTGGAATTTTTGTTCGGGAGTGAAGACGGGAGCGATGAATCCGTCCCTCTCTTCTATTCCACTTACACTGGCAGAGGCTTCGGTTACTAATTTGATGAGTCTCTCGACCGCTTGAGTATGACAAGGGAATAGTGGGATCAGTCCATCAGGCTGGTCTCCCGTCTCAACAAACTCTTTTATTCGGGTATCAGGTATTGTTTTTGTAACGGGGGGTTCGGTCACCTCAGCCGTTTGCCAGTTGATCATTTCGTATAGTTTTGACTATCGTAGAGCAGCTCAGGCATGGCGAAGGCTCGAATTTCCCCCCGCTGGTGATTGTTTTGATCGTGCTTTTAATATTCTTCTCCATCCCAATTCCCTTATGTGTTGCTCATCGGCATGTAGCATGGAGATCAAAATATTTTTCTGGGTGAGCAAAGAAAGAATTTCTACGGAGGACTTTGTTGGCGATTGTCTTAGATCTTTGAGGCATGGTCTGAGAGAGACGCATCATTTCGAAAAAATGTTTTGCGCCCCCTCAGTGAAACTGGAGTTTTTCTTTATCTTAAACCAAATTGGTGCGTAAACTGTCATAATGAATCGCACAATTTCGTTGAAGGTGCTGGAGGGTTCACTGGTTGAAACATAGAGGCGCAGAAATCTATTTGCTGTTGTCAGCCACCTGGAATGCGCCATCTTACCTGGATTTCGAGCCGCGAGAGCTGAAGAGCAGCTACCGCTCGACACTGCTCTGTAGATGCCTAACAAATATTTTTGGTCAGTGCTCAACTCGGCATCATCTATGTCAATGTCGGGAGATGGAATGGCATCGAATTCTTTAATTGGAAGTTTTTCGCAGTCGTTCAGTTGTTTTCCAACTGGTCCAGTAAAGCCCATTGGCCCAGTTGTTTTGCCGTCCAAGTCTTGAATGAGGTGTCGCAGTGATAATTCATTACCGTGTAATAGGCATATGATCCACTGAACTGGCCTTTGTAGTTTCATTTCAATCATACGAATGGCTCCAACCTTTCGACCCGTGTTCACTGCGGTACCATCACAGCCGATAGCCACAATGTCGTCCGTGCTAATATTGTTAGTCTGCTGCTGCTGCTGGCAGCACTCACCAGAGATGACCTTTAAACCCTAGCCTAGAGTCATAAAATTTTGCGTGTGCGTTATTTCATGCCTAAGCAACGATATAAATGCTATGCGAAATATATAAATGCATTATTTAAGACAAAGAGCCGATCTGAAAATATGTATATAAATTACCTATTTTTTCAACATTTGACGTTGGTGCCGGGGGCAAAAGATATTAACGTAGGACAACGCGCTTGGAAAAACGATCATATGAGGTCTTTTTCATCGACTTTATAGTTATTAGGAATAATTTTGATGCATATTGAAATATTTTAAAAATTATAAGAAAAATACGTTTTTGACTACTAAAATATGATTTTCATCGCTCTGCCGGGGGCAGAAGATGATTACCTATTAAGCTAAGATTTTGCAGAGGCTATTTTCTCATGCATACGCAAGTTTTTGTCTCTATTAGAATATGGAAATCGAAAAAAATGTAAAATCGATCCACCCTAATGTGTGTGTATGCCTTGAAAGAAATGGTCTGTAAATACCAAACTCTAGATGCTGATGTATTTTTGTGTTTCCTGGATGCCTCTAAAGCATTTGATCGTGTTAATCATGTTAAATTATTCATGAAACTTGTAATCGTAATGTACCTGGTTACTTGGTCCGTATATTAATATTCTGGTATAATCACCAGACAATGAGTGTAAGATGGGGTGGGGTTAATTCAAAGCCATTCTCTGTGACCAATGGTGTCAGGCAGGGAGGGATATTATCCCTCTACTTATTCAATGTTTATATGGATAATCTATCTGTTGTGCTGAACACCTGTAAAATAGGCTGCTATATTGGTACAATGATTGTTAATCATCTGATGTATGCAGATGATCTAGTTCTTTTTTCCCCATCTATAAAAGGGCTCAGCACATTTTTGAAGGTGTGTGAAAGGTATCGGAAGGGTAACGACATAAAATATAATCCTGCTAAAAGTCATGTTATGATTATGAGGACCAAGGCCTACAAATATATAAAATTTCCTGAATCTCAATTGAATTATATGGTACTCTCAGAAGTAGCCCAGACTAAGTATCTTGGCCACATGCTAACTGATAGTCTTTCAGATAACTGATATTCTGAGGCAATGTAAACAATTATATGGTCAGGGAAATACTTTGGTTAAAAATTTCACATGTGTACATTAGATGTTAAGTTGATTTTGTTCAAAACTTTTTGTACTCCAGTGTATACAGCTTATTTGTGGTGGAACTACAGGATGTATAATTTGAGAAAATTACATGTTGCATATAATAATATTTTTAGGGGTTTATTAAGAACTCCAAGATTTATAAATGGTGCTCCTTCTAGTGTCAGTATGCTGTTTAAAGTCAATAAGGTGCCTAACTGTGCCAGTGTCATTCGCAATTTTGTATTTAGATTTATCACTTGTCTTGGTGAGTCAGTCACTAAGATAATAGAAGCCATGGTTAGTGGACTGGTCTCCGATATATTTTATAAATCTCAAATCTGGAAGCATTGGCGTAGGCAATTGTACGTTCATTATACACAGTGATTCACTGGCCTACTTAGTCAGTGCTCCAAAAAACTATATCTTAATCTTCTATAGACTCTTGTATAATGTTTGTACCTGTTGAGTCTGAAATAAAGTGTGTTTGTTTGTATTCATAAAAACACCTTATAAAGTTACATGCGAGCGCTCGTACTATATATATATATATATATATATATATATATGCTGCAAACCCACAAGGAAAAAGAAAAACGATTCCAAGGCCTTTCGTGTATTCAAAGCTACACCTCGTCAGGGAATGAAGATAAAAGGCGAGATGCCCATAAATATATACAACGTACAGGAAAAACAAAACAATTAGCACATACTTAACAAGGGTTAATGAGAGGCAAAAGAAATTTTAACATGATATCGTCAATTTTATACGTCTCCGCACTGTTATTGAAACTGTTTTTAAAATGAATAAATGCACATTCTAGAATATTTCTTTCTATTATATCTCTGTTTTTAACAAGCGCTTTAGAACTATCGCACTTGATGCTCTGGTTACATCTATACATATGGTTAAATAAAGCATTGGAAGTATTAGCTGTTCTATAAGCAAATTTATGCTGTTTTACCCTAATATCTAACATTTTACCAGTTTGGCCTATATATACTGAGTTACATTGTGTACATCCGATCGAATACACACAATCAACAGCATTATCAGGGCTATTCTTTATTAGGCGTGATTTAACAGTATTATTATACTTAAAGATTACATTAATGCCAATTGCTTTAAGTACAGTTGGAAGGTATTGAAAATTAACATGGTAAGGTAGGCTAAGGATATTTTTACGCTGAAATTCCTTTACAATTACATTATTATAATACCTATTCTTGGCTTTCTTAAGACAGTTATCTAAAAATGAAATAGGATAACATAATTTAGTACCAATATTCATGATACTGCATACCTCGGAATCTAAAAATTCAGGACTGACAACTCTCACTGCTCGAGGAAACATAGCAGAGAAAATAGAGGATTTAATCGAAGGATGATGGTCAGAATAAAAATGCACATAAGAGTTATTATTAGTAGGCTTACGGTAGACTTCATATTTGAACTGATTAGAGCATCTCCAAATTTTTAGATCAAGAAAAGATAGGCTTCCATCATTTTCTTTTTCAACTGTAAACTTAATAGATGGGACTAAATTGTTGAACCTACCAAGAAATAAGTCCACATCCAAATTATTAGGCCAAAGGCATAAAATATCATCTATATACCTGTACCAAACCAGGAAAATTAACAATCGTAGGCAAAATTCTACTTTAAAAAAAATTCCATATATAAATTAGCTAGTACAGGTGAAAGGGGATTTCCCATAGCCAATCCAAACGACATAGCATAAAACTTATTTTCAAACTGAAATTTACAATCTTTGACACAAAGCTTAATTAACTCAATCAGAGTGTTGTGTTGAACAGGGAAAGAATATTCAGAGATCTTATCTTTTAAAAAATCAAGTAGGTCATCAACAGGGACTTTTGTGAATAGCGAGCATACATCGAAGCTTACCAATTTGAAATTAGGGTCATTAGGGAACTTCAGTTTGTCAATAAGATCCATGCTATTTACAATATGTGACTCAGAAATAGAGCCAACTAACGGTGTTAATAAACTAACTAACCATTTTGATAGCTTATAGGTTACGGAATTTTTTGAAAGTAGAATTTTGCCTACGATTGTTAATTTTAACCTGGTTTGGTACAGGTATATAGATGATAGTTTATGCCTTTGGCCTAATGATTTGGATGTGGACTTATTTCTTGGTAGGCTCAACAATTTAGTCCCATCTATTAAGTTTACAGTTGAAAAAGAAAATGATGAAAGCCTATCTTTTCTTGATCTAAAAATTTGGAGATGCTCTAATCAGTTCAAATATGAAGTCTACCGTAAGCCTACTAATAATAACTCTTATGTGCATTTTTATTCTGACCATCATCCTTCGATTAAATCCTCTATTTTCTCTGCTATGTTTCTTCGAGCATTGAGAGTTGTCAGTCCTGAATTTTAGATTCCGAGTTATGCAATATCATGAATATTGGTACTAAATTATGTTATCCTATTTCATTTTTAGATAACTGTCTTAAGAAAGCCAAGAATAGGTATTATAATAATGTAATTGTAAAGGAATTTCAGCGTAAAAATATCCTTAGCCTACCTTACCATGTTAATTTTCAATACCTTCCAACTGTACTTAAAGCAATTGGTATTAATGTAATCTTTAAGTATAATAATACTGTTAAATCACGCCTAATAAAGAATAGCCCTGATAATGTTGTTGGTTGTGTGTATTCGATCATATGTACACAATGTAACTCAGTATATATAGGCCAAACCGGTAAAATGTTAGATATTAGGGTAAAACAGCATAAATATACTTGTAGAACAGCTAATACTTCCAATGCTTTATTTAACCATATGTATAGATGTAACCATAGCATCAAGTGCGATAGTTCTAAAGCGCTTGTTAAAAACAGAGATATAATAGAAAGAAATATTCTAGAATGTGTATTTATTCATTTTAAAAACAATTTCAATAACAGTGCGGGGACGTATAAAATTGACGATATCATGTTAAAATTTCTTTTGCCTCTCATTAACCCTTGTTAAGTATGTGCTAATTGTTTTGTTTTTCCTGTACGTTGTATATATTTATGGGCATCTCGCCTTTTATCTTCATTCCCTGACGAGGTGTAGCTTTGAATACACGAAAGGCCTTGGAATCGTTTTTCTTTTTCCTTGTGGTTTGCAGCATTCATTCATTTCACGTGTTTTATTGTGAAATTCATCCCATATATATATATATATATACACACACATATATTATATATACACATATACACTGTGTATATTATATATATATATAATATATTACACTGTATATGTATATATATATTATATTATATATATATATATATATGTTAAACTCTCCGTCTATGGCCTTGGGCGGTTCGAAGTTGACGGGGGTTCTGGTTAGGTGGCAGCAACGGATTTGTTACTCTGGAGTATCTGGTACTGTATAGGAATCGCAGAAGTTTCTTTTATACTACTCTCCGATTTCTTCTTGCAGTGGATCGGAGGATTCTGAAGAGCTTACTAAATTCTCTGAAGGTTCCGCGATTCTTCTTGTAACGTATCGGGAAATTATTTTTCTCTATTTAAGACTAAGTTCTCTGAAGAGAGCAAGGCTCGAAGAAGAAGACAAAGATATTCTCTTACTGTAGTTTTCTGTTAAAATGTTACAGGTAATGTTCAGCCTCTAAGTTAGGTCAGGCAAATCAGAAATCAGAATAATAATTTGAGCAATTTTTGACTATTTATACTGAATTTTTGGTAACATCATTATTATTTACTGTTGACCTGTTTTGTTTTTTATTATCAATAGGCTGAATTATTTTGCAAAATATTTGAAGATGAGGTAAATATTTTAGCTGTAGCAATGTCTAAACATATGAGCTAGATATTTGAAGATGAAGCCATATTTTTATTTTAAACCGCATATTGACATATCTGATGTTATCATGATCTGCCGAGTTAACTAAAAGTGGAAATCGAAATATGCATTTTATTATGAATTACAATTGAACATGCATATGAGCAAAAATTAAACGCTTAAAATTTAAAATTAAGTGTTAAGTAAGACATGACTTCATCTTTTACAACGAACAGAGAATGTATAAAGAAAATGAACATTGCAGACTTTAACAAGATTACATTATGAAGCTAAATCTAAAAAATTATTAAGTAAATTGAAAAGAAATAATTCATCATTTATTCAGCAAAAATAAAACGGAAAGAAAATCAAAAGTTTATCCAAACTCGTGCCAGCGTTATGCAAATTTGGACTCTATATCTAAAAATGAATATAAGAATATAAATATACACAAATATAAGTATTATATGAATATAAAGATTATATGAATATAGGGATTATATGAATATAAGAATTATAGGAATATAGGAATTATGTGACTATAAGAATCATATGAATATAAGAATTATATAAATATAAGAATATATGAATACAGGAATTATTCATTGTTCATTTTCACACACACACACACACACACACACACATATATATATATATATATCTATATATATATATACATACACACACAGAGTATATATATATATATACACACACTGTATACACAAATTATGAAAATAAATCAACTTTGAATTTACGTGAAAATATAAAAGTTTTTCTTAAAAACTATTGATTTGACCTTTACGACAAAAATCATCTTAAGGAAGGTCACTGGCACTGTGCATAGCGCCGAAATACTATAACACAAGGTCGTAAAAATTGTAATAAATGCTAGCAGTTTTAAATTGCTTCACGCATTTCGAGTTTCCATTTTATGTTTATTTATTTATTTATTTATTTATTTATTTATTATTTAGTTTACCGTAAATTTAAGATGTGAAAACGGATATTTCTGTTTTCCTATTGGTCAGCTGCGTTGTGGGTCAACCAATCACCGACATTCTGCAGGACATTTCTGAAACAATGGAAACGCTCTATTTTCGGAAGGGCAAGGCAATTGTATTATATTGTACATAATATTTATTTATTTATTTACTTATTTACAAATATATACAGTTTTCATAGATGAGTATAATTTTATTATTAAATACAGATGCTATACTGTATAGTGTACAGTTGTAAAGTGCCTTTAGCAAGCGTGACGCTTTACAGGCCGAAATCTACTAATTAGATATAATTATAATAATTATATAATATATGTGATTACAAGATTTTTATAGGTTTTGATAATAGACTTAAAAGATTAAAGAGAACTTACAGACTAGGACATATACTTATACAGTATTAGGAGCTAAATACAGTGAATAATGAAACCAGTATAAAACTGTAAGGAACTTAAAGGCTACGACATATACTTTCATTAGACGCTTAGTACAAAGAATAATAAAATGTGAGGTGAAAAATATAAAACTGTAAGGAAATTACAGGCGAGGATATATACTTTTATTAGACGCTTAGTGCAAAGAATAATGAAATGTGTGGTAAAAATTGTTAGGAGAGACTTTTAGAAGAAGGATAATAAGAATTTTATCAAGGAGAAAGAAAGGAATGCCATCAGTAACTTTGGAATTTGTTAAGTTTTAAATCACTTTATAAAAGATGAGAGAGCATTGATTGATTTTAATTCATTCGGTAGATTGTTCCATAATTCCACCGCTAAATAAGTGTAAGAATTTATACTACATTGAAGAGTACAGTTTGCCTTTGAGATATATTCACTTTCCATATATCTTGTTTAATGTTCGTGACGTATCTGACTGTTCATTATATTCTCGATTAATATGGTCAGAGCAGATTGTTTTGTAACTCTGAACATTAGGGAGCACATCCGTTGTTGTTGGTTAGCCGATCAGCTCACCCTGTTCGAGCAAGCCGGCGGCACACAGGTAAACAATCAATCGCCCTTTTCGGAGTAAACCAGAGGTTCAGTGCACTAATGATGTGTTGTATTCGTTGTTGTGCTAGAGCGGTACAGTCTGTCATAATGTGTTCAATTGTTTGTGAGGTGTCCTGGCACAGGTGGCAGGTGTCATCTGTGGAGTTGTCTAGTCTGTGTTTATATGTCTGTAAGTTGGGGTGATGTCCACATCGGAATCGTGCTAAGTTAACTCGATCCGATCAGCTCAGGCTGGTCTTTGACCTGTCAATGGGTGGCGGCTTCGCACCTAGGACCGCATTCGGACCGAGTCGTGTCAGTGCTTTGTGGGTTAAGTGTGTGTGTATGTGTTTTCTCTACTGTGTGATATCTGTTGGGCGTGGTATGGAATTGAGTGTTTGGTTATAATATCTCTCTGGTGTTACCTTAATGGTGCGAGGTGTTGGTGTATGATTGTACATGTAGTGGTAGGGGTGTTGTGGGTTAGTTGTCGCTGCTGCCATGAATTGTGTTCCCCTCATGTCTAAATGTTCCTTTTCAGTATTTTTGTTTCTGTGTGCAGGTGTTCTATTGGTGTTGTTTGAGCACATCCTGTAATGATACACAGTGCGTTGTTTTGTATTGTCTGTAAGGTGTTTATGTGTGTGTTTGAGATAATGGGTGCCCAGCATGGGCTAGCGTAGTCCATAACTGAGCGAATATATTGTTTGTATGTGAGTGATGTTGTTTCCTGCTGGTGTCCAAAGTTTGTACCTTTTGTACCCTAAGCGTGTTAAGTCTTGACGTACATTTGTTTTTAATGTCCTGAATGTGGTTTGCAAAAGATAATGATGTTTTGTATGTGACCCCAAGTATCAAGTATTTTGGTCCTATGAGTGTGTGGAATGTTGGTGTTTCGTATAAGTTGTGGAGTGATCTGGTGTTCCTTTTTGTTGCTTGTATGCAAGGTGATGTTGATTTTATGGGCGCTACTTTGAGTCTATTGTGTGTGAGCCAGTCTTGTATACTGTTTATGTATGTTTGTAGGTTATTTCTAGGCGTGTCGATGTTGTTGTGGTTGGATGTTAGAGTGATGTCGTCTGCATATGATGATAAGCTTGTTATCTATGGGTGTTGGAATGTCATGCATGTATAAGTTGAAGAATGTTGGTGAGAGAACAGACCCTTGAGGGACCCCGTACGGAAAAATGTGACATGTGAGTATCTTCCTGAAAGAAAGTTGCTCAGCCACCTTGTGGTGTTATTGTGCATGTTTGTGTTGAGTCTTTTGTTTATGAGAGGGAAGCATGGAATAGCATCAAATGCTTTACTAATGTCTATTGTTGTTAATAATGTACGTTGAGCTGGTCGTCTGGAGTTGATGCCATCCATAATGTGCTGCGTGAGGTTAGTGAGTAATGTCGTGGTTGAGTGGTGAGGTCTGAATCCATGTTGAATAGGCGATAGTGGTATGTGTGGGTTGGTGATTTGTAAGATTAGTCTTTCTGTTACTTTGGAAGGTGTGTATAGTAAAGTAATGGGTCTACAGGAAGCTGGTTCTGTTGGATTTTTGTTTGGTTTGAGTAGTGTAATAATTTTACCTTGTTTCCATATTTTAGGAATAATACAATGTTGGTATGAATATGTGCTGATGTTTGTGAGAGCTAGTATTCCCTGTGGGCCCAAGTGTTTAAGATGTATGTTAGATGCGTTGTCTAGTCCAGTAGCCTTCGAATTCTTAATGTTTTTGATGATCTTGGTGGTCTGGTTTGTATTGAAGGTGAAATGGTCGTGTCGACTCTGTAGGTTTTCTTGTGTCTGGCTGTTTGTCTGTCTGCGTGTTTCTGGTTGTTGTCTCTGTTTAAGTGACTTAACTTTGCGTAGTGATTAACTAGAATGTTAGCTTGTTATGTATATGTTGGGATATTAGTTTGGCTGCGACAGATAGCCGCGTGTGAGGTGTGAATGCCGCTGTTAGAGTGGGTAATGCTGTTTATAGTCTTGTATAGCCTGGATGTATCTGCGGAGTGGTTTAGTGTTGTTATGAATTCCCTAAATGTTTTTGCTTGTTTTACTCTAAGTTTGTTGTTTATTTCTGTTTTGAGCTGTTGTATCTGCTGTTTTATGGCTTCTGTGTGTGGTGTTTGTGTGTTATGTTTGAGGTTGTTACGTTGCCTTATGAGGTGGGCTATTTCTCTAGTGTAATTTGGGTTGTATTTCCTAATGTTGCCCTTGGATATGTATTTGTTTCCATTATTGATGATCTGATTAAATGTCTTCAGTGTTGCATTGATGTTTATGATGGATGTGCTGTTTAATGTGGTGAATTGTTCCTCAGTCTGTATTTTGAACTGTTCCCAATCAGCTTTCTTGTAATTTCTGTAAGTGTGGCTAAGGCTTTTGGGGTAGAGTGTAGAACGTGTTGTAATGATGATGGGCAGGTGGTCTGATGACAGTTGTTTTTCTGTTCTCCAGTGTGTATATGTTGCTAGTGAGGAGGAACAGAACGTTATGTCTGGGGAGGAGTTTAAGTATCCTGCTTGATGTAGTATGTGTGTATGTTCTTCTGTATTGTTAAGAATGAAGAGGCTCTTTAGTTGTGTGGCTATGTTGGCACCTCTGGTGTTGCTCTGGTTGTGCAGGTACCAACTAGTGTCTTTAGCGTTGAAGTCTCCTAAGATGACATTAGTGAGAGAGGCCAGATTGTGTAACTGTGGACTGTAATTGGCTGACGCCTGAGGTGAACTATCTGGTGTGATGTAAATGTTGATGAGTGTGGTGTTGTGTTTTGCGCGTGTTTTAATGTTAACTGCCTGTATTTCTATCGTGTTATCTGCTTGGAATGTGTTTGTAATGTTTTAGGTGTCATCAGTATAGCTAATGCTACACGTATGCTTTTACGTATGTAAGTGATGAGTCCACCCCCGTGACCCCCAGTACGATCTTGACGGATCGCCGTGAAGTCAGGGATGGTGGGTGTTTTGTGTGTGCGTTTTAGTTTTGTTTCTTGTATAAGTGCTATGTGAATGTTTTGCTTGCGTACGAATTCCCTAAACTGCATGATTTTGTTTGTGTGGCCATCTACGTTGTACTGTAATATGTTAATATTATGCTTCTGTATGTGTCTCATAGTCCTATTGTGTCTATGTCTTTGTGTATGGTGACATGTGTAAGTAGTAGTGGCGCCTGGATTAGTCTTAATGTCGCCGGAGAGTAAGAGTTGTCTGGGGAGTACGTCCGGCACGCAATTGCTCCCCGTAAATGAAAAATTAGCAGGCTGGTATAGGTCCGGCCCCGGGAGCCGTTCGGCACTCTGACCGTGCCACGCAGCAGGCCGTCGACTGCCAGTCTGGCCAACCGTAGACAGCCAGCTGCTCGGAGATTTGGGTTAGTTTGGCCACCAGCGCGTTCATATTTCGGTTTGACGGCACCCCTTCTTCGCGTTGACGTGTCCCGCGTTGGCGGATACAGCCACTCTTATAAGTTTCCTCATCAGCTGCTAACTTTTGGTTATAATACTGTGTGTAGATTCAGTTATTACTGTGAATCTATTAAGAGAACATTCTCTGTTATTTTGTGCTTATCCTTAGTCTGCAATTTTGTGTTGCTCTCTTTGTTGGAGTTCTGAAAATGTATTGCCCGCCTGTCTGCTAAATTGCTCTAATATGGACTCTGTTTCTTCTCTTTCTTTTTCCTTTAATTTTCACTATAAATATGTTTAAAATCCAATACAGAAATCTTATTGGGAAGAATTTAGCACCGCAAAGTTAAAACTGTGAAGCACAAAATGTAAAGTTTCAACAACATAATCAGGTACTTTCCTTATGCGAACTTTCTTCAGAGTTTCTTCATATATTGTGAATATCTTCAGAGTTTCCTTGTTAATCAATCTGATACTTCTGTTGTTCGTGAAGTATGCAATCAAAACACATCCGTATTTCAGATATGTTTTTAAATTTTAATACGCGCAGTTGCTTGAAGATTTCTGATGTATAAACATAATAATCACTCTTGTTTAGTTTTGTTATAATGCTCTTTTGATTTATGATTAAAGGGTTGATGATTTGATGATGTAATTACATGCACTCCCATATGTGGTAATATTGGATGTGAGATGTGGAAAAACTAGAGAGAAGTATAGCGTTTTCCTGTATTTCTCGGAAGAAAATATAATTTTGTTAATTTAAAAGAGAATTTTGATAGTTTATGATCTATATTTTCAATATGTTGACGAAACGATAGTTTGCTATGAAGTACAACTCCTAATAATTTCCCTCCAGTGATGAGCGATATCAGGTGCAAGTCGACAACAATATTGAAGTCTGGTATTGAGTTCTTTTTTGTGATTAGTAGGATGTTTGTTTCGTTTTTATTCAAGGATAATTTATTGGATTTTAGCCAGTCGCATACTGTTGCGATGTCTCGCTTTACTATTTCGTTAAGGGATGTGAGATCGTTGTCTGAGGATGTTAAGGAGGTGTCATCCGCATATTGGTAGCCTTTCCTGTAATGAGAGTTTTGAGGCATTTATGTACCTCAGAGATAGTAGGGGGCCCAAAATACCTCCCTGTGGAGTTCCATGTGTGAGTTTTAGTTCATGGGGATGATGATGTTATTATGTTTAATGTATTGGCTTTTGTTGTATAGGTATGATTTAAACCAATTTAGAGCAGCGTTATTTATGCCATCGCGTCGCTTGTTTTATGACCTTCCCTAAAACCAAATTGATACGTCGATATGAGGCTATTTTCCTCGAAATATTTCGAGAGATGCGTGTACACAAGTTTTTCAAATATTTTTCCCAATGAGGTAAGATGGATATAGGTCGATAATTCGAAGGTAATGATTTGTCTCCTGATTTGAATATTGGACAAACTCGTGTCTTTTTAAGTATTTCAAGGAAAATACCTTGACGGAGGGATGGTTGAATAATATTGATGAAAGGAGAGATAAAATATCTGTGCAGTATTTAAAGACAGCGTTTAGAATAGAATCGACGTGACATGATTTGTTTATAAGGGTGGAAATAGCCGTTTTGATACCTTTGGGTGAGACAGGAAAGAAGAAGAAAATATGAACTGGGGGATTATCAAGATATTCTTTGTAGCTGCGTGTCGATGGGCTATGAGATCAGCTGTATTTTTCCCACGGGAGCAAAGTATTTATTTAGATGATTGTCTATATCTAATGGTTCGTTATAAGTGGTATTATTTATTGTTATATTTATGGGAAAACAACTTCGTCCTTTCTTCCTATGTAAAGTTTCATTGATACGTTTCCATTGTTTCTTAGAATCACCTTTGTATTCCTCAAATTTATTGCTGTAGTACTCTGATTTTGACTTTTTGATTAAGGTATTTAGAGTGCATCTGTAACTGACGTAAATATCCTGGGCATTGTGCCTTTTTAGACGTGTTTATGGAGTAAATGTTTTTGTCGTATAGCTTTGAGAACTGGTCGACGTAACTATATCTTATTTTGCCTTTTATAGGTCGTGTTTATAGTAGTCACAGGACAAAGCTCGTTGAATGTATCGTATAGTATGTCTGAGAACTTAATAAATTTTTTATTTATATCGTCAGCCCCTTCGAGGACTTTGGACCTATAACACTGGGCAACACGTATTTTATTGAATGATATCTGACACTTGATTCTAGGTAATTTGGGTGCGCTAATACGAATTTCAACTCGGTTTGGCTCTATCAGGTCCTGATTCTTGTCGACAGCCTATGTGCCATTTTCCAGATTTTTCAAATTAGGACTAAAAAATTAAGTCGTGTTAAATTTTTTTTTCAAGTTTCATGAATACAAGCAGTTCAAACTACAGTAAAATTACATTATAACGATAGAAATGACTTAAAATAAAAAAACAAACAGATATGAAGCTTTCACTGTGGCAAAAATTTTCTTTTGTAAGACTTTCTAGCGTATTTGCTTGTTGATGGCAGGTCTCTTTTCAAGCACCAGCAGTAATCAGCCATCATGTGGGAATCCCAGCGGCCTTGGTACCGTTCCCCCATAATTTTGATATCTTGGTGGAATCTCTCCCCTTGTTCGTCACTTACACATCACCTAAATTACTTGGAAATTGGTCAAGATGGCTATTCAAAAAATGCATTTTTTGCTCATATTGCAACCTAACTCTTTGTAGTCCCTTAAAAGTTTTTTTACGATTTCTTCGTAGTTATCTGCCCTATAATTGCCTAAAAAGTTTTCTATCAAGTCCACGAATGAGAACCAGCCATTTTTTTCGCGTTCATTCATGACATTAGGAAAATTGCTGTCTTTAATCATTGTTCTTATTTGTGGACCGTCGAAAATTCCCGCCTTGATTTTTTCATAACTTAAACTTGGAAATTTTGAAGTTATGTATTTGAAACACTCGCCGTTCGTATCTAAAGCTTTTACATATTGTTTAATGAGGCCTAGTTTTATATGCAGAGGAGGAAATATGATTTTATCTCTGCTCACTAAAGGTGGATTAATTACGTTTTTTTCTCCGACAGTAAGTGATGTTCGTGCTGGCCAGATTTGTTTGAAATAATGTTCTTCCTTGGCTCTGCTGTCCCATAAGCAAAGGAAGCAGGGATATTTAGTATACCCTCCTTGTTGTCCTAGCAGAAAATTAACCATTTTTAAGTCAACACATATCATCCACTCGTGCTCCCTATATTTGATAAGATTTAAAACCTTTTCTATATGTTCATACTTTTCTTTTAATTTTGTTGAGTGCCCAATCGGTATCGAGCCGTATAGATTGCCATTATGCAACAACACACACTTAAGACTTCTTTTCGAACTGTCTAAAAACAAGCGCCAATCATTTGCATCGTAAGACTCAACCCCCATCTTCTTTAACAAACCAACTATGTCGCAGCAATATACTAAACTATCCTCTGTTCTAAAATATTTAACAAGTTCTTCTTCTCTTTTTCTGTAAAATGAAATGTGTGTTTGAAGTAAGCAAGTTTTTCTCTTTAAGTCTTGAAGCTAAAATTTCCGCAGCCTTTTTTGGCAAATTTAGATCCCTTACAAGATCATTCAACTCGGCCTGGTTAAACTTTTGCGGATCGTTTTGACTTTCAAATACGCTGGGGTCAAAATCGGTGTCTGACTCCTCAAAGTGCATAACAATATTTTCAGGAACATCTTCAACTAATTCTTGAGTTGGCAGACCCTTAAATTTTGGAATGGGGATCTCATTTGAATGTAGCACAGGTCGTATCGCGGTGTCGAAATTTGGTACTCGATACAATGTTTATTTTCTTAGTGAAGCCCGAAGTCTTGACAAAGCAAAGGTAGCAATCGGTCTCGTGGTTAGTAGGCTCTCGCCACACCTGATATGGAAAAAAAATTGTAAAGCGTTAACAAAGCGACGAGAGACTTGTTTTTATGAATTTTATCAAAAGTTATCACCCAAACATTTACATTTCTATGTGTTCAACCTTATGCAATATTTGAGATTCTTATAAACATTTTCTGTAAATTTTTGTTTATGTACCTAAGTTACAATTACATTTAGGTAAGTTACAGTATACTAGTGATTAAATTACGTAGTTTTTGAAATCATAAACTTACCATCGGAACTCCAAAAGGTATTTTTGAATCCGAACCCTTCGTCCAATGTCGCAGTCTTTCAATGCATATAGTGCAGGCTTTATGTGGAGCCCACGATTTATCTTGGTCCCCCAGTTTTATGCCAAAATAAGCTAAGTAAGCTCTTTTTACGAAGTCAGTTATATTTGCTCGTTGATGTGGAAGTGTAAAATTTCCACATATATAACAGAAGGAATCAGGGTTGTTTTTGCATTTGAACTTTCTAGTGCTTGATGACATATTGCTTGATTGTTCTGCCAATTTGTAAAGGTATTTAAAGCCCTTAATTCATATAAATTTAAGAAAATCTGAAATATAAACACAAAAATTAGTTTAAATAGGTACTTATTATGAAATAGGTACTTACAATCTATGAAATTAAACTAGAAACACGGATGAGTAGGTACAATATAAATTACGTCTAATTAAATCAACTATATTAAATCACGATGACAAAATTACTCACTAAATCATATGCCAATTCAAAATTATGTTAATGCCCAAACTTAATTAACTAACTCAACTGACTGACTGACTGACTGATTGATTGAATTGACTGATTAACTCTGGAAACGAGTCGCTTTTATATATTTTAGTTGTCCCTCTAGAATACTCTACAGAGAACAGGAACGCTCAGAAAATTTTAGAATTCTATGATATTTTTAGCTTAATTTACTAATATTAAAATGGGTTAAAAATGACAAAATTAAAAATATTTTTAGGGTGTTACATATAAAAATATACATAATACAACAATACCATAACAGGTACAAATACCTAGATAAAAACCTAGTTGCATAATGTGTAACTGCAAAAAGACAGCGAGTTTTGAGAAAAAAACCTTTTTATGAATACGACGAAAGAGGAGGGGTGTTGAGCAAAATCAGGACCTGATAGAGCAAAACCGAGTAAAGATTCGTGCTCAGCGCACCCAAATTACCTAGAACTAACTGTCAAATCTAATTCAATAGACAAAAAGTTGAAATTTGTTCCCCAGTGTAATCTATTCCTATTGAGTCTACTTTCTGTTTCAGACCTTCTAAATTAACATTTATTTTTCTGAATTTTATTTTTAGCTCGCGTAATGTTACCATTTTTATGAGTTTATTAGGGTCTCTGTGTTTATTACATTTTAAGGGATCAGAATTGAAGTCGTCCAGGAAGAGTGCTTTATGTTGTTTTATATTATTATGATTTGAAATAAAGTTAATATTTTCCTGGAAATGAATAAAACCTGGAGGCCGGTAGATACTAATTATATTTAAATTAGTATTTTCCAGGGTTATATTTACAGCCCATGTTTCAGTAGAGTCGAACATTAATGTAATATCAGTGATTTGTGTACAGGAAATGGGTTTATGTACGTAAATTGAAACCCCCCTTCCTTTTCTGCCGTCACGATATGTCTGAAAACATTTATACTTATCCAAAGAGTACAAGTCTTTAGTTGTTTCCGTGAGGATTATGATAGAGAATTGTGTTCCGATTAAGTGTAATGAATTTTATAGTTCTTCAAAATTAGCAGGTATGCTTCTTATGTTCAGAATCAGTATCATAACGAAGGTTATTATTGAAATTTAGATGGCAGGGATCTATGCCACTTATAACGTAATAAACGCTCTCGGAGACAGCATGTGACAAATTAAAAAATTCATCATCGCCTTCGTGTTTACCTCTTAATAATAGTTTGGAAGGGCTTTTAGGGAAGTATGAGACATAGTTAAGAATTCGACTAGGAAGTGAAAGCAATAAAACTTTAGGGAAGTTGAAAGGAAAGGAAAATATGGGTAGAATTTTACAAATGAAATATACAGTTAGGCACTTTTCTGTCTGGGAATCATTTATTGATTGGGGTCTTCCGGCAGTAGCATGAGCCAGTACGAATTATAGTACCATAAAATTAATAGTAGTCTAAGTAATAACAAAAATATCGATAATAATATAAGTGATAACTAATAAGAAACGATAGATAATAATAATAATACTAATAATAAAAGTAGCATGATAAATATGAGTAATAATGAGAGTAAATGATAAAAATTGGCAAATAATAATGATGGTTAAAACAAAATTGGTCAAGTTGCATCAGGCACGCTGTTACAGTTTATGGTAGGTTTTCAGTAAATCACTGGGATGGCGGTGTTTCGATCAGATAGGAAACTAAACATTTAGAAGCTCATCAAGCAAATTCAGTTATTTTTTATGGCAAGCCAACTCTAAAATTTCAGTAAGTACTTAGGACAGCAGCAAACTAATGATAATAGCAATAAATACAGCAACCATAGTTACAATGGCAGAAGTAAAGATAATACAATATTCTCGTATTATTATCATTAATTATTTATCAATAATTAATTAATTAATATCAGTCAATCAATATTAACCAATTATATTGGTTATTGATATTGTCTCTACTTTTGAATATTGCCGATTAATTTACTTTTGGAAAGTTCTGAATTTTATATACTTGCGTTTATATTCACATTGTTATAGTTAAGTAACTGAATATTGGTGGTTTTTAGCGATTTAGAAGTTTTCATTGCGTGCCGGCTTAATTTAACTTGAACTTGTGACGGTTATAAACTTTAACTAATTTAACTTGCGCGATGCCGTCGCAGAAAGCGTCGTGTACTAGGTGTAGGGTTAGTCGGTGGTATACGGATTTTAAGGATTACAACGGCGGTCCTATGGCGATTACCGAGAGATCGGTTTGTTTCTTTTGTGATTTAAGGAAAAAATAGTTGATATAAAACGTAATGTACGCGAAGTGACGGAAAGACTTGCAACGCTTGATGAGGGCAGGGGTACGGTTACAGTTGACGAAGGCAGAACCTATACTAACGTTGAAGACGTTAGTAAGTTGAAGGGTGAGGTGAGGAACCTAGTTTCTCGTATAGGTAGCTTATCGGGAAGGTTAGACAGAGTTGAGGAAGGGGTTAAGGTTGGTCCGAGATTAGTAGACGGGGAGGGATTTAGAGAAGTTAAGGGTGGAGCTAGGCCACGTACGTTAGGTGATAGGAATCCCCCCCTATCGAGGTTTCAAACCCTTTCGCCCAGTTGGATAGGGATGTGAACGAGGGGGAAACTATTTTAATTGGGGACTCCTTAGTGCGCCATATGGATAAAGAGTTCGTTGAACGGAATCCAACCAAGAGGAGGAGGGTCTGTCTACCAGGGGTCAGGGTTGACAGAATTAGAGACGAAGTAGATAGGATTGATGTTACCTCCTGTCACTTGATGTTGGTGACGATGGTAGGGGGCAACGACTCGTATAGGCCCGATACGAGAGTGCCTGACATTTTGGAGAGATATAGGGGGTTAATTAGGTCCCTGAAGGCAAGGTCAGATAGGTCTTTAGTTCTAGGTATTAACCCTAGGCACGGTTTGGGTCTTAGGACTACGTCAAAAACAATATTTTTGAATACTAAACTACAAGAGATTTGGGCTGATGAAAATGTACCCTTCGTAAACTGTGGTCAGAATTTAGTGATCCTAGCCTTTTTATAAAAGATGGGGGTGCATTTCAATGAAATAGGGAATGCTAGGCTAGGTTGGTTAATCGATGAGAACGTTCGAAAGCTGTATATAAGGTCGAAGCCTTCTTTAAACGTTGTGGGTCCGGGAAACGCGGGCCCGACTTGAAAAATAGTTTAAAACGCCGATCAGTGGTAAAAAATAATTTAAAAGTCTTTTATTGTAACGCGCGTAGTATTAGAAATAAATTGAACGAATTTAAGGCGATAATTTATTTCGGGAACTACGATATAGTTGTTACAACCGAAACGTGGTTAAATACCGTTGTTGTTTATAGACCTCCCGTTCAACCCCTCGATACCGATACTAGATTTTACTCACTTCTTGGTAACTTTATTAATAATCGGGATAGCATAATTGTCGGAGACTTTAACTGCCCTAACGTTAATTACGAACTTTTAATGGTAATAATGATGGTTTGAGATTGATTGAGTTCATGGAAGATAATTTTTTACGACAGATGTTTACCGAACAACCCGCGGTGACAATATTTTAGACGTGGTGATGACGAACGGCGAAAATATAGTCGAAGGTTTAGAAGTAGGTGAGAGTTTGGGATGTGGCGATCACCAAATTATAAGGTTTAAGCTATTGATAGAAAACACTAAGGATAGTAACGTAATTGAAGTCCCTGATTTTCGTAGGGCCAATTTTGATTGTTTTGCGGACAGGATGAGAGTAGTGGACTGGGATAACTATTTATGGGTAGTGACGCAAATTTTCATTGGGAGGCGTTTAAAGAAAGTTTTTTGAATATCGAAAGGGAGTTTATTCCTCGTAGGCCCAAGCGCGCTAGAAATCATGGTAGGCCCAAGTGATGGACTATGGAAATAGGCGAGTTCATAAACGAGCGTAACAGAGTGTATAGACTTAATAAGCGCAATGGCACGGTAGCTAACTTTAATAGATATATCGAGCTTAGACGTCAGGTTAAAAGAACAGTTAGGAATGCTAAGCGTAATTTAGAGATACTTATAGCTGCGGAGAGTGAACATAATCCAAAAAAGTTTTTTGACTAGGTCAATAATCGTAAGCCGATAAAAGATAATATAGGCCCTCTCGTGGACGCTAACTGCGCTTTGGCTTTGGACGTTCAGGCGATGGCGGGTATTTTTAATGACTTTTTTTGCGACAGTTTTTACCGTAGAAGACGTAAATAATGTCCCCGATGTGGGCGATATCGTTCCATTTAGTAGCGAGACTATTTTGAATGAAATAACTGTTTACGAGGGTGAGATTGTGCATTATATCGATAAGCTAAAAGTTAGCAAGGCTCCAGGCCCTGACGCGCTTTATCCTAGACATCTGAAAGAAGTGAAAGACATTATCGTAGGCCCCTTAACGAAGATTTTTAATCAGTCACTCGAAACGGGGATTATTTCTGAAGACTTCAAATTAGCTAACGTACGCCCATTTTTAAAAATGACGACCGCACACTAGCTAGCAATTATAGGCCTATTAGCTTAACGGCAATTGTCGGTAAACTTTTGGAATCTGTAGTTAGGGATCGTATCATCGATCACTTAGAAAGTCGCGATTTGATTAATAGTAGTCAGCATGGGTTTCGACGCCATAAATCTTGTTTAACTAATTTGTTAGAATTTTATAACGAAATAGTGCGCGAATACGATAGGCATAGAGTGGCTGACGTTATTTATTTAGATTTTAAAAAGGCGTTCGATACAGTTCCGCATAGAAGATTAATTGCGAAGGTTAAAGCGCACAGTATACGCAGTCAGGTAGCTAACTGGTTAGAGGAATGGCTTCGTGCTAGGAAACAGAGGATCGTTGTTAATGGTACTGAATCGGGGTGGTTAGATGTAGGTAGCGGTGTCGCTCATGGTTCAGTGTTAGGGCCATTGCTATTCGTAATCTACATTAACGATATAGATGTAGGCTTGACCAGTAACGTCTCAAAATTCGCGGACGACACTAAAATAGGCGGTAAAGTTGTTAACGTGGACGATAGAAATAGGGGTGCTACTGTAGTATGCGGTCTACCTACGATTCGGCGGTCTACCTTTTAATTATAGCTTCTTATCTTCTTATTATTTTATTATTAGGTTAATTGTACGCCCTTGACGATTGGTTAGGTTAAGTCGTGATATATTCGTTAAAACTAACGAAAATATCACGACTTAACCTAACCAATCATCAAGGGCGTACTGTAGTATGCGGTCTACCGTTAAGTATGCGGTAGTAGTATGTTTAACTTCTTTAATAATTCCTTAATTGTGTAAATTAAATTATAATTCCTTTCAATTCATTTTCAATTCATTTTAAATATTTTGAACGGTAGACCGCATACTACAGTAGAAACTTAACGGTAGACCGCATATTACAGTAGAAACTTAACGGTAGACCGCATACTACAGTAGAAACTTAACGGTAGACCGCATACTACAGTAGAAACTTAACGGTAGACCGCATACTACAGTAGAAACTTAACGGTAGACCGCATACTACAGTAGAAACTTAACGGTAGACCGCATACTACAGTAGAAACTTAACGGTAGACCGCATACTACAGTAGCACCGAAATAGGTTCCAAGACGATGTAAATAGGATTATGGAGTGGACGGATAAGTGGCAGATGCAATTTAACGTAGACAAATGTAAAGTTTTGCATATAGGTTCTCGTAACAATAATTACATATACACGATGGATGATAGAGAGTAAGCGAGCGTTGACGAAGAAGTAGATTTAGGCGTACGCGTATGAAAGGATTTAAAAGTTAGGAACCAGTGCCTGGAGTCTTGCGCAAAAGCTAATAGGATGTTAGGTTTCATAGCGCGTAATTTCGAATTTAGCTTGAAGAATATTATATTGCCCCTTTACAAGTCGTACTTGTAGGTTATCTCCCCCCCCCCTCCCCCTCACCAATTTTGACAGAATATTTTCGTTAAAACTAACGAAAATATCACGACTTAACCTAACCAATTATCAAGGGCGTACAGTTGATCTATTATTAATTATAACATTGTTTGTTTCTGGAATAGTATTTACAATTTACTAATAGATCAACTGTACGCCCTTGATAATTGGTTAGGGTAAGTCGTGATATTTTCGTTAGTTTTAACGAAAATATTCTGACAAAATTGGTGGGGGGGTGGGGGGTGGAGATAACCTACAAGTACCTACAAGTACCTACAAGTCCCTAGTCAGGCCTCATTTAGAATATGCCGTTCAGTTTTGGTGCCCGTATTTGCGTGAGGATATTGATAGGTTGGAAAGGGTTCAGCGTCGCGCCACGAAACTAATTCCGTCATTGCGCAACAAATCTTACGAAGATAGGATTAAAGAGTTAGACTTGCACTCACTCGAAACTAGGAGATTAAGGGGGGAGCTTAATGAAGTTTTCAAAATCGTTAATAAAATCGATAACGTAAGTTTTGACAAACTGTTCACTTTCGATAATAGCAATACTCGTCATAACGGATTTAAGTTGCGTGGCAGACGATTCATCACTAACATCGCTAAAACCTTTGTTACGTTTAAAGTAATTGATAAATGGAATAATCTTCCCGCGTCCGTCGTGAACTCTACCAGCGTTAATATATTTAAGAACCGTTTAGATAGGCTTTTTAAAAATATTAACATTGTTTAAAATAATAAAACAATTAGCAACAGGAGCTCTCGGGGTGATGATCGGGGATGAGTCTGTTGACGATTAATGCCAGCTTGTGACATGCCAGCGTGTGATATGCCAGCAATTAAAAAAAATAAATAAATAATAAAAATTAGACTAACACGAACGTAGATGTAGCTCGTAGCGTAAACTAACCCACTTTTTGTTATACTCTTCCTACTTTTCATCTTTCACCCCTTTCCTATTCTCTTCGACTATTTTTCCGACTTGTCGGCAGTGGCCGGCGGATGATGATGATGAGTCTTTCTCTTTTTCTGAATGCATGTTAACCCACAAATGATAGGCTTTGCTACTTACTTAACCCTTTATTCTCCTCTTTTAACCCCCTACTCTTTCCTTTATCTCGGGCTAACCTTAGCGTGGATCTTAGGGTCTTTGTTAGCCTTAGCTTCTGTAGATCTGTAGAATTAATAATACAAAACACTCGTATTATTGTCATGAACTCATTATCAATAATTAATTAATATCACCAATCAATCAATAGTAACCAATTAATAATAAAATATACTTGTATTCTTATCATCAATTTATGTTTTTCATTAATTTTTATATAGTAGATACACCAACTATATCAACAATGGATAATGACAGTAGTAAATACTAAAGGGTTCTTACTTTAAGCATAGAGTAATAAGCATTAAAATATACTCAGATGATTATCATTAATTATTATTATTGGGAGATCTATTAGTGTGGCTCTGTGGGTGAGCGTTTGAATTAATTGGGACAGGGTCTATGAAGTTATTTGAACCAAATTCATATGCATTAAAAAATCATTAAAGTCATTATTATTTTTTATTGGAACTTTTAAAGCGGTCGGTGATCTCTTTATATATACTCGTATTGTCCCGCTGCGAGAGAAGCATTTCGAGATTTCACCTGGAAAGTCCTTCCTGAAATCTCTTATCCTTTTGAAGAGGTTTCTCTTATAGCTGGTTAGGTACTCGTCAACAGAAATTTTCGGTCTCACCTGGATGCACGAGCCTACGAATTCCCTTTACCACCGAATATCACCGCTTGGGGTTCAGCAGTTGGGTATGTCGCTCTGGGTAGAGGAACTGGCACCGTCATTCGTGGCATATTGGTGGGAGGAGTTTAGGCGTTCGCTCCTCTTTGACATACAATTCTTGCTCCCTTTACCCTTTTTGATTTTGAATTTACTGTAAGATTTCTTATGAAATTGCTTCTTTCCTGATCGTGAGACCAAATTTTATAGATGTGTGTGTATATATATATATAGATATATATATATATATATATATATATAATATATATATATATATATATATAATATATATATTATGTAGCTCACGTAATTTAGATCGTGCCTAGAACACTGCGGTTAGTTTTATATGCAGATGAGAGAAAGCAGCAAGATCTGAATTTTCACGAGCAAACAAAATCACGTCCTTTCTGGGCGAAGGTCACAACAACAAGAGTATCAATTGTTTATGCCAGTTGTATATTGTAAGAAAATTACTATGACTTTTCTTAGTTTTATAATATATGTATTCATTTACTTCGAAGTAATATTATGTTTTTAAAACTATTTATTATAACAGAGGGGGTCTTTTTTATAAAGTAATCCATGAAAGAGTCCTTAATTTCGTAATAATGAATAGATTACGATGAAATTTTCCCACAACAATGTTACGATAAAGCATAATTTATATCAATATTATAAAATAAATGCTCGAATTGATTTCCGTTGTTCTCCAATTGCATTTTAACGTGAAGTGAAGTGAAGTTCATCGTCAAAGTCTCTTCCCACACTTGGTCATTTTTCATTTCATTCCTCGCTCAAAAGGGAGAAATTCTCGAGGGAGAATTTCAAAGTAGTCAATTCTCAAATCGATCCATTCCCATTCCCACTGTAGAATTTCACGCGAATGGGAATGACAATGAGCGGAAGTAATCAACATTCGAATGTTGTTCGTATGTTGTGCTGGAGCCATTGTATGGTGTGAGGAATATTGTCGTAAGCAGTTTCTTTTGATTATTTCCCCATTTCCATTCACGGTTCGAAAGAAGGAATGTTTGAAGTCGAAATTCCAAACTCCTTGTGAAAGGATACAAAGAAGGGAATGATGCAACTGCAAGGTCGAAGAGCATTTTCTGTGGTAAATCTAACTTAAAGTGAGAAATCAAACAGTGGAAATAGGAATGAATCTATTTATGAAATGCCGCCTTTGAGATTTTCACTTCCGGTTTTCTTATTCTTGGACAAAGAGTGAAGGTGTAATAAAGATTAAAAAGAAACCGTCTTTCGAATAAATGATTTGATGAAGCTCAAATGAGGTCTTCGTGCTCGTGGACACAAATATGACTCGGTTACCAAAGAATGACTAAGAATGGGTTATTCTCCTATTCTTTGCATACCATCTTACGCCATCTCTTTCATCATCTTCCAAATGATTTAAGAATTCACCAAATATGCACTCTACCAATTTGTATTTATGTCCCTTCTTTTCTCATACTGTCAAAAGTAATGGAAACTTTCTCATCTGCCACCAAATTACGGTGTAGTTATTTCTTTGATATCATACGAAAATATTACATTTCTAATGGCCTAAATTAATGGCGTAAATTAAATTTACACATCAGTTATTTCCATTTTCCTTAAAACCGAAATTTAATTTTCTCTATATAAAACGTAATATTTTCGTATGATGAGTATGTTGTCAAATAAATAACTGCCCCGTAATTTGGTGACAGAAAAAAACACTTTAATTTTTATAGTGTACTGTATGCACCACACATCAAATTTCTAAACAGCTAGAAAAAGGTGTTGAATGAGGAACATGAAGGTTGATGTTTGGGCATATTTGAGTAATTTGTGTGTATTGATGGGGCAAGGCTCCAAATAAGAGTTCTGACGTACTTCAGTGTATTGTGCATACTTATGTTCAAGCAGAATTTTATCCTGATTTGCTTTGTTGTTAACGAAAGGATGTAAAACCACAATGAGATTTAGATTTAAGAGAACACAAGATTCCGACCTTTTATTCTAAGGTTCTTATCAGGTCCGAAAGTTTGTGCTTCTTATAAATTCCTTTCTTATTATGGTTTTATTTCCTTAATTTAACTTCTCGAATTGAGAATGTTTACTTAACATTGTTAACGACGTTATGAATTATTTTATGAGTTGCACTAATATAAAAAACATATATTTTAAATTATTATTAATTATTATTTTATTATTACTACTATAGTTATTTAATTACTAGTACATATACTTTATTTAATTTTAGCCAAATCATTTTTATGTACTTATTTTATATACTTTTGGAGGGTTCGAACGATAGGTCAGAATTGACCAGCGGTCGACCCCTCTGCAGCATCCCGCCTTATTTGCAGGATTTGGTGGGGGAGGGAATTGTTTTCTGATCTCCTCCTGCCCTCGTAGCCAGCCACGCATTGCTGGTCAGAAACTTTGCACAAGAACCTGTCCAGCTGGTTCTTGAAATTATTCAGGTTGGTGTGCTGGATGTTCCTCACGTTTTTGGGGAGGACATTAAAAAGTTTTGGGCTTCGTACTCAGGGCTTCTTTCATCATTGTCTTCATGGTTCCCTGCCCCAGAGCAGTTGAGACAATAAAAAATTTGACTCGGCGTCTCATTCCACTGTGTTTCTATTTCATTTCTAAGGTTAAGGAAACAACCTTCGAGTATTTTCCATACATATATTATTGTATACCGCTCGCATCTTCTTTCCCAAGAGTAGAGTTTCAGGGACTGTAATCGACACCAGTAGTCTTCATCTTTTCTTTTCTACCTTTGACCTAAAAGTCCTTTGTTTGGCTTCTATGTTTGCAATGTCTCGTTTTCTGTATGGGTTTGTGAGTACTGAGCAATGCAATTATTAGTAGGACTAAGGTCTTCCATAATTTTAACAAGATGTCTGCTTTTCTGCTGTGAAAACTCCTCCAGATAATTTCCATTACTTTTCTAGATGTGATTTTAATGCTATAGTACTCTCTGAATTCTGCATCTGATGACATTATTACCCCAAGATCCTTGACTTGTGAGTTTGGTGTTACCCGTTTGGCTTACAATGGCTTGTACTCTTTATTCCGTACCATCTTGTTACCATATCTTAGAAGTTGAAATGTTTCGTTCATCTTCATATTGTTGTCTTCAGCCGACTTGAATAATGACTCATTGTCGTTTTGTAACTTTTCTGTCACCTCCATTTGCTATTTCCTTGCATATCTTTGTGTCATCTGCGAAACACGATACGATACTGTATCAATGTCTGCAATCATTAATATAAACAACAAGAGAGCTTACCGTGTGGGAAAGAGATGACGACTTTTGAGACCAACTCTGGAAGGGAAGGGCAGTTTGTCCTGCGTCGAGCGATTTTCTTCATAGTAAGATTTTTCTTTTTGCAAGGGTGTAGCAGTATTTTTGGGTTATTTTTTATATTTTCTGCTACCTTCTTTTCCTCCTCGTTTGTCTTGCGGATAAATGTTCGTTTTAGGTCCATTTCTATTTCGCATAATTTTTCTTCCAGTTTGAGTTTCCCTACTGCAGTTCTGCATCTGAGGAGAATTTTTAGGGCTTGTTTCCGTTGTCTAAATAAAGTCCTGATTTTTCTCTCGAGCTTGCTACATTTTTTTGTTCTGTCTCTTCGGATCGTGTTTCAGCAATGTAGGTTTAGTTTCATTTTCTATTATACGTAGTATTTCTTCTGGAGCCTTCACATGAAGCAGCAATTTACATCTTAATTTACATCTTCCAAATCTACTTTCTTTGAATTTATATTTAAACCTTCAAATATTCCTTCTGACTCTCTGAGATACGTGTTTGGAGTCCCCGTTGCTAACTTTAATTACATATCAATTAGGTTATGATTAGAGAGATTTGTGTGCGTTAACTTTTTATTTATTATTATGTCATTGTTATTCGTCAAAATTAAATCCAATACGTTCTCTTTTCTTGTGGCTTCACAGATTTCCTGGGTAAGTGCACAATGTTACATAATATCCAGTAGCATTATTGCCTGGGTTTTATCATCTTTTGTAATGTTACCATGACACTTCTCAACATATAAATAACTTCGTTATTTTTCTTTCATGTTATGAATGGAAAGTTAAAATCCCCACAAATTAAAGTGTTTTAAGTGATTTTAACATGTTTTTTATTTCATTTGTAACGAATTTGAATTAACTTTTTGTGATGTTTGGTAGTCTGAACACGTTCATAATGATTAGGTTTAGTTTTTTGCTTTTAAAATAAGAATTTCGAATGTGCTCTTTAATTTGCTTACCTTCATTCCACATGTGTATTGTTTTGCACGTAGATGCAACACCCTCCTCCTTTCCCAACAAATCTATTCGCTCTGTATATGTTGTAGTTCAGTATTGTTATTTCAGTATCCTTGATGCAGTTTCCACAGCCTTTTTCGCATTTATTTAAGTGTGTTACCGTTAGGCATATAATATCCATGCTAGTTTCCAGATCTAAACTTTGCAAGTACAGTATTGTAATTTGCAATCTGCATGTTCAATGTACATGCCTTGTATATTTGTGTATAATAAATATACAGGGTTACTAACCTTCGTGCTCGGTTTTCCTGCACTCAAAATGAAACCTAAATTTAAAATTTCTAACTTCTTTTTGAGAGTGCATTCTAGGGGAAATTTTTCTGTCCTTTGGGTATCAAAGCTTCTTGTCAGATGATATAATAACTTCTTTTAATGATACATACCTTCTTCAGATAGAAGAAATGGTCTTCAAAACTTCTTTTTTGAGTAATTTGAGACAATAGGAGATAATATTTTTATGTATAGACGGTTGCAAGAAGTCTTTGTTTTCTGTGTGGATAATGGCCGTTTTCTGATGGATGTTGTTGGTTCTTCTATGGTGTTACTTGGTGGACCGTTGCATATAGGAGTACTGAGGGTGCGGCCCTTGATACCAATGTGGTTGTTGTATTAACGGTGGATGATGTTGGAGAGGAGGGTGGTGTAAGTAATGCTGGCTCGCTGGGCTACATACATCAGCGAAGTTCGGTCTTTTCTCATGAGAAAGGAAAGTTGTCCCTTTATAGTTATCATTTCTTCTAAAATATGCACTTCATTGCCACTGTTATTACTTCTTTTATTTAGGGTTTGAGCTCTTATTTCTCTTCCTCTTCTCTGAGTATCCTTAATGTGAAAATACGATCGCTCCATATCATATTTAGGCAGTTTTTCTTGCTAATTGACTCTCTGCACATGGAAGGATGGAAATAGTATATCTATATACCAACCGCAAACGGGACATGACTAAAATATAAAACAGTTATGGTTACGCGTATATAGAATTTCGCAATGCATAATGAATTCGTAATGTTACTGCATAGATGTATTCTTGCATATTTACTACTGGTCTTCAAGGATTCCTTTTTGATATAAGAACTCACATCTGAATTATTAATAAACTACTATTAGGTGAGCATGAATTTCCTTCATGGTAAAGAGTTTTGTGGATATATATATTAATAGAAATTAATACAGTATCAATATTAATAGAAAACCGCGATAAACGCTGGGACTTATACGCTGGATTGTGGATTGTGATTACTTGCAGCTTCAAAGCATAAAGGTATATATATATATATATAAAACCTATTTCACGATTGAGGTTAATAAATGACCGAAATATAGCAGTCGGCTTAAAAATCTATAAAAGAGCAAAACTTTCAAACTAATGACTTAATAATGACTACGAAATTTGGTAGAAAATTTACTAATGAATATACTATTATTTCTTACAGTACATAGTTACAATATTTATTTTGCTATACTACAGTGTTGTGTGAAGTGTTGTGAGGTGTGTGTGTGTGTGTGTGTGTGTGGTGTGTGTGTGTGTTGAGTTGTTTCGAAAGTGTTTAGTTATGACTAGTATAGTGGATTAAATCTTGGCTGTTTTGCTGTATTAATTTTCGTGGGCATCGAAACTGTTGTGGAAATAAACTCTGTCTATTAGAGTCGGTTTTTATTATCATATTTTGACCTTCACGTAGAAAAAATTGAAGTTTTTTGCATTTATCTGATTTTCTAGTCATTACTTTACACTTTGCTGCCATACGTGAGTCTTTATTCAAGGCAAGAGGGGAACCTTATAAATTTACAATACTCTTTACAAGCCTAACAAGCTGAATAAACTTTAACTTCAACATACGATTAGATTCTAGTCTAATTCTGAGAGTGTAACAAAATTCTTTACTGGTTTGGGGGATTTTTCTGTAATTTTGACAAATAACATCAGTGTAATTATTTTTGATAAATTAAATTCTGGCGATGACTTGGAAACACTCGATTTAAATCCGTACGAAAATCTTGGAGCAATTTTCAAACGACGATTCTGAAGTAGCTCTCTGCAACATTCAAAGAAACCAAGACCGAAATTCAAGAGGAACGTTGATCAAAGTGATCAAAGAGGCTTTCCAAAGCATAGAAATTGACAAACTTGTTTGGTCGTCTCCTACATTCCTTTCAAAATCGTGTTAAATTGGTGTTGGGAACAAGACAAGAATATTGGTCGTTATTGACATGTGTCAGTTTGTTTTTAAACTGATCAAAATATTTTTCTCATACTTTCTCAAAACCGGTAAGGAATTTTGTTACACCCTTTACGCATAGGGAAGGGAAGCCCAACCCGAAGTACAACAGAAATACCCTATACTCATATTTCTCATATCAAAGGCTTCAGTAAGCAACAGACATGAAAATTACCAAATCAATGTCTTGTCGTTGAGACAAAATGACAGCAACGACCAAAATTGATGGACTAATTTCTCAAGGAAGGCTTGAATATGATCCATAGCCGAAACTTGCAAGGAAATTTAGTATATAACTTAAATTTTATATCGAATATTAAATTTAATTTATACTAATAATAATAATAATAATAATAATATATATATATATATATATATATATATATATATATATATTATATATATATATATATATATATATATATATTTATATATATATATTATACATACACTGTGTATATATATATACTTTTTAAGGTAAATACAATCCATAAATGAAACTGTAAAACCCAGAAAACGTCATACCACACGCACTATTTCCTCCAACTCATTAAAGCATTTTCCTGATATATTTTTCTTACTCGCAAACTTTTACGAGTGGAGCAGAAGCCAAATAAGAGCGTAAAACACGAACCTTGTGTCACATCGTTAAAACCAACATTGCGCAAACCATCGAACTTCAAGCTAAGATTTTTATTTACCGCTTCTCGTAATATGACTCCCAAAAAGTAATTACACTCCCCATAAAACGCTCGACAAATATATGTTTAAAATGTTTAGATAACTTTATATAACAGCTTCTAAGTGCCTTTCGTAACGATACAAACCTTCGTATATTATTTGATAATATTTTTTTTATGCATTTATTTATAAAAACTTAAAAATAACAAGAAAATTACTTAAGAAAACTTTTAAGAGAATAATCGCCTCTTTACTTTCTTCCTTTACAGACAAACTTGGTCGCGAGGAAAGAATGAAAACGTAAAATTATATTTAATATACAAAAGAAAGACGCTGACAGCATTCCAACAACAAGAAAACAAAAGAAAATAAAGAAAGAAAGAAGAAGATTGAGGAAAAAAGACTGAAAGGAATCAAGTATTAAAGAAAAGAAGAAAAGAAAAACATAAAAAAAAATGACGTTGTACTTCAAACCTTTTTTTATCGTTTTCTTTTGTGTTAGAACAAATCTTACTCCGACGCTTTTCCTCATTCTGGTTTCTGGTAAGTATCTTTTCTTCAAAGACTTAACAATATACTCTCTCTCTCTCTCTCTCTCTCTCTCTCTCTCTCTCTCTCTCTCTCTCTCTCTCTCTATATATATATATATGGGAATGAACTCAGAATGGTTCCCTGAGTTTTTTATGATACACACAGACCGTGCATGGAACAAGGAACTCTTCTGGGATAATTAAATCGACTATAGTCCGAATAAGTAATGGTAAATGACAAATACCATAGTTTTTCTTTTTCATGATGCAAGCACGACGTGGGCAAAGGGTCTCTCGCAAAGAGGTCCCATAAATATAGCTTCCCTCACCAGCTATCTGCAAAGCAGACAGGATCCAGCTTTGGGACAAACCCTAGATCCATGTCTCAAAGCTGGATCCTGTCTGCTTTGCAGATAGCTGGTGAGGGAAGCTATATTTATGGGACCTCTTTGCGAGAGACCCTTTGCCCACGTCGGGCTTGCATCATGAAAAAGAAAAACTATGGTGTTTGTCATTTACCATTACTTATTCGGACTATAGTGGATTTAATTATCCCAGAAGAGTTCCTTGTTCCATGCACGGTCTGTGTGTATCATATATATATATGTGTGTGTGTGTATGTGTGTGTGCGATTTTACAAAGTTTTTAAAACAAAGCATGAAGACGTTTGTTCATTATACTAATTAATGGAGAAATAACAATCAAGAGATAAAGACAAAAGACAAAAAGAATTTTCCTACAAATATCTCAGAATTATAATACTGCTGCGTTGTTAATTGCTTGTTGTAAGCATCTGTTGCATAGAAGACTCCCTTTAGCCGAATAAAATCGCCTGGCGTTAGCCAGACTAATCTCAATAAAGTAGATATCACGCGACAGAGAACTGTAAAAGTAATTTCTCACCAGCTGTAGTTTGTTTTAAGTGTTGATTAAATGTGTATACAAGATGTCGCCAAGTGATGTATACATTTTAATACTGTTCAAGGTTATTTAGAAATGTCAATACGACTTTCACGAATTAATTTAATGTTTACACTTTAAAGGTATAAATTGAACTTAGTTTAAAATGAAATACAAGAGAAATATACATTAATGTTTTTGATATAAAATACAAAACTGTGCAGTGTTAAAAGGATTCAGCTACATATAGTTTTGTAATATATAAGGTTGTAACATATATTCTGCTCGAATTTTTAGTTTATTCACAACAAAAATTAATGACAATGACAAATTAATCATCAATATAATTCCCTTCTCCTTCTATAACCTCCTCCCACCTGTAGAAAAGTTTTTTTATGCCACATTCGAAGAAATCCCTTGGTTTCGAGTTAAGAAAAGCGATCACTTCATTTTCGATAGCTTCCCTGGATTGCAACTTTTGTCCATCTTGGTGGTGTTGCAGACTTCTGAATAAATGGTAGTCTGAAGGTGCGATGTCCCGTGAATAAGGGGGATGAGGCATTTTTTCCCAACCAAATGCCTCCAATTGGGCAGTGGTGATTCGAGCAGTGTGAGGGCGCGCGTTATCCTCGTGGAATAGAACACCTCTGCGATTAATTAATGCAGGACGTTTTTCTTGTAATAACATCTGCAGTCGTTGGAGTTGTTGGCAGTAGACTTCAGCTGTGATTGTGTGGTTATCTGGCCGAAGCTAAAAGTGAATAATTCCTTGCATATCCCACCAAACGCATAGCAAAATTTTATTTGGATGGGGTCCATTCCTTGGCTGAGGTTCAGGCTTTGTTTCACGGCTAAGCCACTGATGTCGACGCTTAATATTGTTATAGAGGACCCATTTTTCATCCCCAGTGATGATCCGATTCAAAAAGGGTGCCTGCAGTTGACGAGAATGCAGTGATGTGCAAATATCGATTCGATGTTGAAGATTCGCTTGTGACAAATCATGCGGAACCCATTTTCCAACCTTCACTACTTTTCCTAACAGCTTCAAATGACGATGAATTGTCATATGGCTAACGCTGAGTTGCAGGCCAAGTTCTCTTACAGTTACCTTTGTGTTTTCCTCCACTGTTGCTTTCAGCAACTCTTCATCTAACTCATTTGGTCGTCCTGTTCGTTGATAAATAATCTTTCAGACTAAAGTCTCCATTTCTGAACTTCTCAAACCATCTCCTACACATCCATTCGCTCACAACATCATTTCCATAAACTCTTTGAATGTTTCTTGCGGATTCACTAGCGTTAGATCCTTTATGGAACTCATACAGCATCACATGTCGAATATGCTCTTTCGTGGGCTCCATGTTTTTTCAATTACTGTAATATCGTAGGGGTGGCGTTGTAACTGTATGAAAAACACCAGAGAAAATATTCATTAGCCTAATCCTACACTAGCCTAAGTCATTCTGTATCATTCTGTGCCGTGATAAAACCTGTGCGAACCTGTCGCCGCGTGTATTTTGCAACATTTCTAAAACTATTTCACATTATCTTGAAGTTATTCTATTATCTATCGTCCTTTTTCGAATCGAGCAAAATTTATGTTACAACCTGATATAATGTTATAATTAGGCTGACCATACGTACCGTTTTGAACGGGACAGTACCGTTTTGTATGGGTTTTTGTATGGGTTCTGTCACTGAAGAATAATTGTAAGCTCAAGATGTTTATGTACTTACTTTTTCATGAATACAGAATATTACATAACCCCCGTCCCTTTTTTGCCATCCCAATGTCCCGTTTTTGTCCCGAGGAAATATGGTCAGCCTAGTTATAATGTGTCAGACCAACAAAGACCCTAGGACAGTGATGGCGAACCACTGACTCGCGGGACAAGTACTGACCCACGAGGCAATTTTTAGTGACCCACGAGCTCTTATTTAAATAAAATATGACTTTAATTTTTAGTATTTTCTGCCTTACAGTTTTAAAATTATTTTATTCTCCCACTGAAATAAACAGCTGATACACATTGAAACGTTTTTAAACGTATAGTATACGTTTAAAAACGTGTGTGTATGTATGTATGACAACTTAAAATTCATCCAATTCCCCCATACTATTCAATTTGAAGATCTTCAGTTATCAGCTTTTCATTGCCTTGACATTGGTAATTTAGAAATGGAATTAGTTGACTTCCAAGAAAGAGCAGTCTGGAAGACTAAATTTATTGATCTTAATCTGAAGTTACAAGAAAAGGAATTGGAATCGTCAATTTTGGGTGTAACCAGAGAACAACAATCAATAGAAAGAGTGGAGAATCTTATTCGTGCAGAATGGAACTCTTTACCAAATTCTTTTGCATCAATGAAAAAACTAGCATTAGCTCTGCTAACAATGTTTGGTTCATCTTATTCATGTGAACAGTTGTTTTCCTCAATGAATTTCGTCAAATCCACCACTAGGAATCGCCTTGGCACAGATATGAGTGCTGCATGTGTGAGACTAAAGACAACTAAATATAAACCTCGGATCAAAACATTAGCAGCTAAAAACCAACAAGAAGTTTCTCACTAAAAATAGTAAGTAAATACTGTAAATTATTGTGACCCAATTTCGTTTTTTTTTTAAAACCAAAAGTAACGAAAATGACCCGCCAGCAAAAAAGGTTCGCTATCACTGCCCTAAGATCTACTCATGGCTGGTCTACCTAACTGTGTTTGTAATTGTGTATTGCGCATGTCCTCCGTGGTGGCAGAGGTGACGTACAATTTTATGTGGGTTCCGAACCACAAAAACCTTAATTTTACTACCTTAAACTATACCCAATCTATCAACATATGCATCTAATCGATTTTTAAACATATTTATAGACATGCTACTAATTACTTCTACCGGCAAACTATTCCAGCTATTTTCTATTCTATGCGTAAAAAAGTTTTTGGCAACTACTGTCTCGAACCTTCTACTTGTCAGCTTACACCCGTTATTTCTAGTTCTACTCTATTATACTATTTCGAAAAAGCTCTCTCTATTTACGTTATCGAACCCATTCATAATTTTAAAAACCTGGATTAGATCACCCCTTAGCCTCCTATTCTCGAGTGTAGTCAGTTTTAAGTCCTTAAGCCAATCCTCGTACGACTTTGACCTAAGCGACGGAATCATTTTAGTTGGTCGTCTTTGAACTCGTTCGACTTTCTCTATATCTTTGTGCATATAAGGGGTTCCAAAAAACCTTAGCACCCCTATTTGCAGCTTACATGTTTACTTATATCGAAATAGTTTTTAGTGATTATAAAAATATATAAAGTTCTTTATTTATTGCGGGTATTAAAATTACTCTAGCTGATAAAGTGATAATATAATGGCTTCTCAATTAATTGGTGATTCGGAGAGGCAACGTGTGATAGATCGCATACGAGCAATAACATTTCGGGAAGCTCGTGATGCTGCAGCCACCTTTATAACACGTTCATGGGTTGCCGAAAAGTTGCGAAGTAGTGAGGACTTCGTCAAAAGAAATTGAAATAAAACTTTGGATGAATGTGAAATGAATACCACCAAATCAGGGCGCCCAAATTTGCCACTCTCTCAGGAAACAAAGGACATCATTGAAAGCGGTACGCGTAAGCGGAAAAACAGCTGTGCTAAACTTTCTAGAGAGATCGAAGTGTTGAGAGAGGAAAGATCGTTAGTGGTGAGATCATTCGAATGTACCGTCATTGGCAAGGTTTAAAGCCTTGGCATGAACTTCCAAAGCCAAGAAAAACTCAACTTAACATCGATGCAGAATGTGGTTTGCCCATTATCTTGAAGATTGGGATGTGGATGATTTCATGCATTTAGCTGTCTCCGACGAATTTTTTGTTTCCGTAACACGTTGGCCTAACTACCAAAATGATCGAGTGGGCCACAACACCAGATGAAATCGATGACAATGAACATTATCGCGAATTATTAAAAAGTCCAGACTGTGTTGGTGTGTTTGTTTTGTTCACTGCAAAGAAGCTCATGTGGGTGCTGAAGCCAAATGGTCAGAGTTGGGATGGACAGTATTTTCGTGATATTATTCTATCCCAGCATGTCATTCCTTTTCTAAGAAACCCAAACAATGTTATGGATGTCGATCAGGTCACACTTCTGCATGATAAGGCCCCCTGCTTTAAGGCATTAGCCACTCAACAGTTGTTGCGGAACCATGAGATCGATTTCTTTGGAAATGAAGAATGGCCAGGAAATTCTCCTGACCTGAACGTCTGTGAACACATTGGATCAGTTATAAAGGACAAAGTTGAATGTGTCTTGTTTCAACAACCTGCAGCAAATCGATTTTCGAAGGATACAATGACGCAACACATTGAAACTGTTTTAGCAAATTTGCGTAACGATCAAGATCTATTCACGTCACTTTTGGGAAGCTACCCAAAGCGAATTCAGGCTGTCTTGGAAGCCAATGGCGAGAACACCAAGTTTTAATTGTTTCTCATTAAATGCAGGATTAAATTCTCTTTTGTAAGGTATGTTTAGTTTTACTGTACCTCTAATGGTTTAGGCCATGGGCGGGGGGGCTAAGGTTTATTGGAGCCCCGTACGGTAAGGTGGAGAGAAAAAAACTTTCTGTAGAATTCTGTTTTTTAGGGGCAACCAAAGTTAGTCTGTGGTACCAATAAGAAATCAATAAAATATTAGCTACCTGCGACATCAACTTCACCGGCCCCAAGGAGGTCAAAGATTTTGCCTTTCAGGTCCCTCAAAAAATTAAGGAAAAATTCAAAGATTTAAGCGTATCTTCCGTTGTGTTTATGCTTGGAAGATAATTTTTGTTTCATTTCATTTGTCTATTTATGTTCTTTAACTTTTCCCTTAGACACTTTTCTTCCATTCCTCACAGAAATTTGAAAATTTTGGTATTTCATGAAAAATACTAACAAAATAGGAATTTTTATATCTTTCGTTGAGTTTCTCAACTTTAGTCGATGTCTCAGCACCATTTTAAGGTTTCCATTTGTTTAGATTTTCATAGATTTAAATTATTTCTTAATTATATTATTTAGGGTTTGTTATTTGTGCTAAATTACATTGTAATTTATATTTTTTTCAGATTATCTGATTGCTTTGATAAATTTTTATATTGAATCTGATTCGCTAAAAACTTTTACAGTCACTAATATAGTCTAATTCTATTCCGACGCACAAAGCAAATTGGGCATGGCTTCCATGGCGGCGAATGAATCAGCAAAAAGGAAGACAAGAATACTCAACAGCTGACCAAGCATCCTATCAAGCATTGCTTCACAAATTTGAACTTGACTCACTGAAGCCCTTTGATAAGGCTTCTTCTAAATGTGGATTTCCTGACATGTCGATGTGAGAAAGACCGAAAAGTTCCTGTTCTGGAAAGCGATTTCCTTAATGACCAACGAACGTCTCGAAAAATGATGATTGGAACAGTAGATAAAGTGGCCACCAAAAAGATGGAAAAAAAGAAAAAGGCTACACAAAAGTATGAGGAATATACAGCACGGATCTCGGAAGGAATGAAAGGATTTGATACTGCTGCAACTGTTTCGTCAAGTTCAAGCGAAACGGACGAAAGCAGTGAGCTGTTTAAACTCACGACAAAGCCATTAATTAATCCCGGACCTTCACAAATGAGAATGCTGTTGCCAACAGTGCGTAGAGAATGCGATCGAAGAGGAAGATTTGACCGTGCTGGGGCAGCTGTTGCATCTGCTCTTTTTCAAGATTTAAAATTAATTAGTAGTGAAGATACTTCTTCAGTGATCGACAGAAGCAAGTTAAGACGAGAAAGGAGCAAGCTTAGAAAAGATCTCTCTGAAGATACCTCAACTTTCAGTTCAAGTGATCATGTTATGGGTCTCTACTTTGATGGAAGGAAAGAACGAACAAACGTTATGATAATGAAATGTAGTAAGTATCATTCTAGGATTACTATGGAAGAGCATATTGTCCTTTTGAAAGAACCAGGCTCAACTTACTTGGGCCACATAATTATCTCCAGAAATGAGCACAGTAAAAATCATTTATGAAGGCATTTTAGAGTTCTTGGGATGCAAAAATATCAGTGCTAGAAATATTGTTGCCATTGGGTGTGATGGCACTGCAGTCAATACTGGAATAAAAGGAGGCATATTAAAAAATTTGGAGCAGAACTTAAACAAACCCTTTCACTGATTTATTTATCTCTTTCATTTTAATGAGTTACCATTGAGGCATTTGTTAGAACACCTCGATGGGCCCTTCCATGGTCTACGAGAAATGTCAGGACGAATTGGAAAAGCATTAAAATCTGTCGACCAACCAATAGTTAAATTTGAAGCCGTGGAAGGAAATCCTCTTCCAATTACCAATATATTTAAAGTCATGCAGCTATTTTATGAGCTTTTAAAAGAAAAATGAATCACTGAATGACGCCAAACATCAACCAATCAACGAAAGCAATAAAAACTATTTTTTGTTAGTATTTTTCATGAAATACCAAATTTTCCAAATTTCTGAGAGGAATGGAAAAAGTGTATGAGAGTGAAGTTAAAGAACGTAAATATACAAATTAAATGAAACAAAAGTGATCTTCCTAGCATAAATACAACGGAAGATACGCTTAAATCTTTGAATTTTTTTCTTAATTTTTTGGGCGACCTGAAAGGCAAAATCTTTGACCTCCTTGGGGCCGGTGAATTTGATGTCGCAGGCAACTAATATTTTACAGAGTTCCTATTGGTACCACGGACTAACGTGGGTGCCCCTACAAAACTGAATTCCGAAAAAAGTTTTATCACTCCACCCTAATATACAGATTCCAAATTTGGATCGCATACTACAAATGGGGTCTAACTAATGATTTATAAAGAGGAACAATAATATAGCACGATTTGTACTCAAAATTCCTAACTATAAAAACTAGCACTTCGCCTTATTGACCGCTGCTGTACTTTGTTTCGCTACTTTCAAATCACCAGTGACTATAACGCCTTAATCTTTTTCCTGATCGACGCTTGCCAACTCTTTCACTGACATACTATACGCAAAATTACCCTTACACGAACCTATATGTAAAATTTTGCACTTATCGACGTTAAATCTCATTTGCTATGTGACCGACCAATCAACGATTTTATTCAGATCTTCCTGGATTTTACCTCTATCTTCGTCATTTATCGCCCAACTTCGTATCATCCACAAACTTTGAAACTGTACTGACTAGGCCGACATCTAAATCGTTAATATATATAAGAAAAAGCAAGGGGCCCAATACAGAACCCTGAGGAACGCCGCTCGCTACATTCGCCCAAGAAGACTCCGCTCCATCAACGACCACCCTCTGTTTCCTACCTCGCAACCACTCTTCTATCCAATTTATTACTACTTCCCTGATCCCATAAGCCTTAGTTTTTTCAATGAGTTTTTTGTGTGGTACAGTGTCAAACGCTTTTTGAAAATCTAAATACACTATATCTACCGCCCGATGACTATCGTAAACTTCAACCACGCTTTGGAAAAATTCTAAAAGATTAGTTAAACAAGATTTTACCTCTATCTTCGTCATTTATCGCCCAACTTCGTATCATCCACAAACTTTGAAACTGTACTGACTAGGCCGACATCTAAATCCAATTTATTACTACTCCCCTGATCCCATAAGCCTTAGTTTTTTCAATGAGTTTTTTGTGTGGTACAGTGTCAAACGCTTTTTGAAAATCTAAATACACTATATCTACCGCCCGATGACTATCGTAAACTTCAACCACGCTTTGGAAAAATTCTAAAAGATTAGTTAAACAAGATTTTACCTCTATCTTCGTCATTTATCGCCCAACTTCGTATCATCCACAAACTTTGAAACTGTACTGACTAGGCCGACATCTAATCGTTAATATATATAAGAAAAAGCAAGGGGCCCAATACAGAACCCTGAGGAACGCCGCTCGCTACATTCGCCCAAGAAGACTCCGCTCCATCAACGACCACCCTCTGTTTCCTACCTCGCAACCACTCTTCTATCCAATTTATTACTACTCCCCTGATCCCATAAGCCTTAGTTTTTTCAATGAGTTTTTTGTGTGGTACAGTGTCAAACGCTTTTTGAAAATCTAAATACACTATATCTACCGCCCGATGACTATCGTAAACTTCAACCACGCTTTGGAAAAATTCTAAAAGATTAGTTAAACATGATTTGTTTCGCCTAAAACCGTGCTGCGTATTTCTATTCAAGTTATGCAATTCTAAGTGTTCGACTATTCGATCCGTAATTATCGATTCCAGTAGCTTACTAATAACAGACGTTAAACTGATTGGTCTAGAATTTCCCGCCGCACCTTAATTGCCTTTCTTAAAATTAGGCGTTACATTTGCTAACTTGAAATTATCTGGTACGCACTCCTCAGAAATAGACGCATTAAAAATCTTTGTTAAAGGCACAACAATGCCTTCTTTTAATTCTTTTAGTTGTATGGGATATATGGAATCCGGCTCCGGTGATTTAAGCATTTTCATTTTGCAAATATAGTGCAGTTCCTCCCTTTCACTCACCACAATATTATCTAAAGTATTACCATCACCGAAAGGTATTATGTCTATGACCATAGGGCTATTCGTTACATATTCTATTGTAAAAACTGACGTAAAAAAATCGTTTAACAGAGTAGTCATTTGCTTGTTCTAGAAAACTAGCTCGCCGTCAGAATTTCTCAGTGGTTCCAAGACGCTCTTTACCGAGTTCCTGTTGTTAACGTATTGAAAAAAATTGCTTGGGTTTTTTTTTTTGCCGTCACGAGCTATGGAAAACTCCAAATTTGCGCTTAGACTTTTTTATTACTCTTTTCGCTTCACGCCTTAAAGATATATAGTTGTTTCGTAACCACAAATTGTCTTTATTGCATTTATCTAGCATATAAACCCTATCTCTACTTTTTATAATATCCCCTACTCTAGAAGTAAACCACAAGGGCTTGTTATTTACTTTCGCACGCTTAATCTTGTACGGTACATGTTCCTCATTTATAGTCCTAAACACTGTCTCAAACGATTCCCACATTATTTTTGCATCGGAGGTCCCCATTACGTTTTTCCATTCGACGCGTGACAATTCATTTCTAAATTTACAAAAGTCTGCGGGCTGGAAGTCAAGCATTTTAATCGATTTAGCTGGTAAAGAGTGACTTACCGAGAGGACAAACTCAACCATATTGTGATCGCTATTGCTTAACGGTTCTATTACTTCAAGATCAGTGATAAGCCTATCATCCGTAGTTATTACTAAATCTAAAATACTGTCCAACCTCGTAGGTTCCTCAACCTTTTGAATAAGGAAGCTCTCCTCGAGAAAATTAACTAAACGGTTACCTTCCACGTCTCCCTGCATTGTATCGTAATTCACGTTAGCGCAATTAAAGTCACCCATAATTAAGACCTGTTCACTTCCTATTATTCTCTTTAGTTCACGATATAACGCTTCGTCCGTATCAGCTATTTAAGTAGGGGGGCCTATATATAACGGCAACAAGTTTGAAATCCTCGCCTACCTATTCTGTTTTTAACAAAAAGTCTATAACCTCTAATTGGATACTCCCCTACAAAGACACGTGTTTCAGTGCTAAGCCACGATTCATTTATCGCAATTAAATCATAGTCTTTGCAAGCAATTAAAGAAAAAAAATCGTTTATTTTGTTTCGTAGGCTACGAGCATTCAAAGATAGAACCTTCAAATTGTTTGTTAAAACCGCGTTGCCTCCGCGCGCGCAAGGTAAATTCATATTTTTTGACCTGTAATTTAAGAAAATTACGCCGGGGCCGGTCGAGTTATGGCAGCCTGAAAAGAAGAGACAGTATTATGAAGTAGTCTTCCTAGACGCGCAGCTCCAACGTTATTAAGATGAAGTCTATCTCCGAGGAACAAGTCCCTCCTGTCGAAGAAACTTCTCCAAAAATTTACAAAATGCACTCCTTCCTGTTGACAAAGAGACGTTAAGTTATTGTTAATATAGGTCGCCTTGCTGTAGAACTCGTTACGTTGGATAATTTGAGGAAATATACCTGTTAAAACAATCTTATTAGTTTTTTCCTTTAGTCGCTCTAACAAGTCCCTGTACCTAGCCAGCAGCTCTTCCGATCTAAAATTTAAAACGTTATTAGTATCGACATGAACAACAAATGTGTCTTCAGAGGTTCCGTCTGTAAACCGGTCAACACTACTCGTTATATCCTCTACCCTTGCACCAGGGTAGCAGTAACGGCACCTACGACGGGGATTTCTTCCACAGAATTCCTCGAGCTGCCCTCGAACAACGGAATCACCAAAGAGTCGTATTTCCTTTTCATCAGCGTCTTTGAAACCTAAAACAGAAAACTTATTGTTTGTTATTACTGGTAGACAAGTCTTAGGTTGTCTCAATGGAGCTCCATTACGCACTTGAACGAAGGGTTGGGAACTAGGGGAAGAAAGAGGGCTATTAGTACTAATTATATCATTAATAGAAACTGTGGCAGGAGGGGCCGTGACTGAAGAATAACTCCTCTCAGAAGGTCCAAAGGATTCTAATTTTGCCGTCAGGAGCATCACCCTTTCTTTAAGCCTCATTCTGGCCTTCCTCTCACGCTGTAGCTCGTTTCTCGGCAATTCCATGTTCGAGCACCATCTGCAAACTAGTTGATCATTATTATTAGCCAAAATAAACGCGTAAGCAACAAACATCCCTTCGTACCGACTGCAAGTACTTGACGGGGGTGCCATGCTATTAACTAATTAAATTAATAGGGTTTGGAAATTAATAGCGAGTTAATAATAGTAATCTAATAACGACGTAAGTCTCCGGGAATAAATAAAGAACATTTAATAAATAAAACTTAGGTCTATCAGGTGCTTAGTTGTGACGTCACCAGCACAAGCCCTCAAAAACGTTCTTGGAACGCAGAAGATACAGGTTCCTGTAACACAAATTTGTACTAATCGAATATATACGTATTTAACCTACCGACCAAGGTTCTGCAAAAGGAAAAGTATTAATAAAGAGAGATAAAAAACAAAACAAAACTTATCTGTCCGCTATTCGGCCGATTTTTTTCCCACGGAGGGAAAGCAAAGCAAAGCAAAATCAACCTTATTAGACCATGTTTTCTAACAGATTGGAATTTCACACTCCTCGAGCAAAACAAAACAAACCACATGCACTCGCCTTGGTTTAATCAAGTAAATATAATAATAAATAAAGTCAATACATAAAATATATTCGTCTATGAATAATTAATAACACGAGGTAATTTAGTTAAGAAGGCACTGAACACTATCTTTTTATAGATACTTCGACTGAAACCACTTATTTAATTGGTAACACTGGGCACCCGATAAAACACGTCTGTTCACGGGGAAAGACAGATATAAATATATATATATACACACACACGTAGACAGATATAAATATATATATATACACACACACGTGGGCCACTCAATATATTTTGCCCCACCTTTAGTTTTTCTTTCCAAGTTTCTTTGTAAGTTCCAGAAATTTTGTACACAAGTAGTTACATACATTTTATACAAGATTTATTTTTCCACATAGTCTCCATCCTTTTCTACGGTTTTCCTCCACCTCGAAACAAGGGCCTTTATTCCTTGATGGTAAAAGTCCGCTGGGTTCCGCTCGAGCCACCTCTTAACCTCCTCAACAACCTCATCGTCACTCTGAAACTTTCTTCCACGAATAGCATCCTCCATTGGCCCAAACAAATGGAAGTCTGAAGGTGCCAGATCCGGGCTGTATGGATGGTGGGGTAACACAGTCAAGCGCATTTTTGTGATGGCCTCTCTTGTTTGCAAACTGTTGTGTGGTCTTGCGTTATCGTGCAAAAGAAGGACGTCTTCCAGTTTTCTCTCCGGTCGAACTCGCTTTATACGTCTCTGGAGTTTCTGTAGGGTAGCAATATATGCCTCTGAGTTGATTGTTTGTCTTTTCTTCATAATGTCCACCAGAATTCATGTCCCAGAAGATGGTATTCCTGCAGAGGGAGTCATTTTGAACTTTTTCTTGTGTGGGAAGTCTGCGTGATGCCACTCCATGGATTGGCGTTTTGTTTCAGGTTCAAAGTGGTGTACCCAATTCTCATCCCCAGTCACAATTCGTGAAAGGAAGTCATCCACTTCTATCTCGTATCGAACCAACAACTCAGAAGCAATTTCTTTGCTTTGGGCTTTGTGATTTTCAGTCAGTTGGCGAGGAACAAACCGTGAACACACTTTTGAGTATCCCAGTTGCTGAATTATCGTATTCACACTTCCTTCACAAATTCCTAGTTCCAGTGATAGCTCCTTGTATGCGACGCGCCGATTTGATCGAATGATGCTGTTAGCACGTTGCATTAGCCCTGTTCAAAAATCAACTTTTTCTTATTTTCATAGGTTTCTGTACTTTTTCCCATGCTTTTGACCTGAAAAGGCCGAAAATCACAACCATTTTGACCTAGGTTGTTGGGAAGCATTGCCGCATGGAGCTTTAAGTTTTCTGTCTTGAAATCGGCCAAAAGCACCAGTTCCGGGATCCCTTGAATCATGTTTTGCACTATAACTTTTTATCTAAACAAGATAGAGCAACAAAATAGGCACCAAATTAAAGTGTTTTTAATCCTCTTTCTAACTTATACAATTATGATAGTCTTGGTACAAGAAATGGCACATTGGTACATACAAAGATTTCAGAAATATCACAAAATTCGTTTTCTCACACTCAAGGCAGACAAGGCGCCTTATTCATGACACAAATTTGAGATTAACATTTTGTCACAAGTCTAATCGATCAAGAAGTGAAAGCATTACATGATGATTAATTTCATAATGACATTTACACAGTCAGTTGTTGAGAGTTTGTTTCTTGAAGCTGTCAAAGCGGCGTCTGTTGAACTCCACAGCTTGAAGGAGATAGTCCTGCGAAAAATGCTCTGTATGAATTGGTCCACAATTAACCCACCCCTTATATCTCCAGTCTAACTATAGAGTAGATCAAGTCTAGCCTAGAGGGGTCAGCCTAGAGATTCCGGAAATGGTCCAGAGCGGGCAGATAAATTGAGGTCCACAGTAGGATTCCTCACCAAATTAGGTTAGGGCAATCTACCTTCACCTTTGTTAAGCTATGAGTTGATGCTGGGTCTTAGGCCACAATGTAGGCCTAATTTGTCTGACCCAGCTTAATTTAATGTGATTAATTTACTGGGTTAAAAACTCAATTAGTCACTTACTGTTAGTTATTGGAGTCTCTGTTCTCCGGTTGTGTAATTGTCGAGAGCGTACTTGCTGGTGGGGATCTTTCTTCAGTGTCTGTTCTCGTCCCTTCCCCAGTTCCGTCCTTACGCCCTGTTCCTCGTTTTCGTACTCCCTTTGTTCTCCTCTTCGCGGGGCTTTTTCCACCAGCGTTGTCTTGATTTTTTCCTCGGTTGGTTGAGCGGTAATGTATCTCTATTACCGAGCACGCTCTTCTCACACAGTATATAAATACTAGTGTGGAGAATAACTCTGGTGAGCAACCAATTGGTTTCATCCACCCAGTTATTGACATAAAAGGAATTTAATAATTGTTAGATTAACTACCTACCTACTCAGTGAACCATTTTCGTTACCTCCCAACTACCCACTCATCAGTTTTTCCATATACTGGGGGCCCCGGGAGATAAAAATTTTGGTGTCATTGTCACCAATTTTTATGTCTGAGTGTAGACTAGCTAACTATTTGACTGTAAATGCCTGTTAATCTGATTAACAGTGCCTATCCTCACCTTCTCATGGAGAAGGTGTAGCATTTAATTAGAAGAGAAAATATACATCCATAGGATGAAACTGTCTATGGTCTTTACCATAAGAAAAGAAAAAATGAAAGTTAGAAGATAAAATTACAATTCCCCAGCATCTATTTTTTGTTGTAAAAATAGTCGCGCCTTTAATGCTGTTTGTCGCTGAGGTCTTGTGTCTGTCAATGTTGTAGTAGGATGCGTTACCACTCCTACTGTCAAAGGAATAGTTACTGGAAGTTCAGTGTCTCCAGTTGTTACTGTCAGTGGAGAAGGTTCTCCAAAGTCCATTGTTTTGGGTCCAGACTCTAAAGGGTACAAAAGAGAAATGTCTCTTGTTGTGTCACCCGTTGAAGTCCTTAATTTGACCACTCTTGTTACCCCGTCTGCCCCTGGTCTGAGTTCTGAAACTCTAGCCAGAGGCCAGTGTTGTCTTGGAGTACTGTCATGTATGAGAACAAGGTCCCCTACCTTAATTGTGTCAGACCAATCCTTCTTAGTCATTTGTTTATGTCTCTCCCTTAGACCCATCAAGTACTCAGTTTTCCACTGTTTAATGAAATGAGCTTTAACTCTAGTTAAATGTTGTAACTTAGTCTGGAGCTCATCATGTCGTTGAGTCCAGTTTGGGTCTTCTGAAGAGTCTATATTGTAGTCCGGCAGGAGACTAACTTGTTCTCCCCGAATCAAATGATTTGGAGTTAATGGTTCCGGGTCATTAATGTTGTCACTCACATAAGTGAGTGGTCTATTGTTAATGATGTTCTCAATCTCAGCCAGGAGAGTGAGCAACCCAAATAAGTGTATCTGTTTTTTGCCAATTGCTTTCTTCAAGCAATTCTTTACTGTCTGTATATTCCTCTCCCAGATAGAACCATACCAAGGAGAGGCAACCGGAATATACTTCCACTTTATGTTTGAATTTTGTATATATAATTGTGTGATTTCATCGCTTAACAAGTCGTGGATGACTTGTTCACCAGCCTTGAAATATGTAGCATTGTCAGTCCAAACTGTCTTGGGTACTGAATGTCGTGCACAGAATCTCTTAAAGACAGCAACAAAAGATTCTGCTGTAAGGTCCTCCACAACATCCAGATAAACAGCTCGTGAGGCAGCACATGTAAACAGTACAATGTACATTTTTTGTTCAGTGTCACCCACCCCTACAGTCAATGCTCCTGTATAGTCAATGCCTACAGTCTCAAAGGGTCTGTTGAGAGTAACTCTCTCCTCTGGCAAAGCAGGAGGATTTGGTTTCCTATAGGGCCTAGCATGAATACGCCTACATGTGACACACTCACTCAGGACTGTTTTAACAGTGATCCTTCCCTTGGGTATCCAATAAGTTTTTCTTAATGTAGTTAATGTCTGTGGTACCCCCATATGATATACATCATTATGTGTTTTTCTGATGATTAATGTTGTCAAATAGCTAAATCTAGGTAAAAGGATTGGATGTTTGCTTTTGTATGACAGTTTTGATTTGTCTAATCTCCATTTACACCTTAGAAGGCCTTCCTCATCTCTGAACAAGTTTAGATCCACAACTACTGATGGTACAGGTTCTTTTTTTTGTTTCCCATTAGTTAAGAATTCTAACTCTTTATTGTACTCTTTTTGTTGTGCATGGCCTATCCAGTATTTGGTTGCAACTTCTGTATAATTATGAGTATTTTTATTTAGCTGTTTGTTAATTGTAGTTAAACAGTTGTGAGCAAACCTCAAACAGTAGGCTGTAACCCTGACAAGTTTGTTGAAGTCAGAATAAATTTCATAATTAGTGATTGGTTCAACCTTTTCATTTGAAAAGATTAAATTTAATGTCAAGTTAACTTGTTCCACAGGCCATTGGTCTGTATTACAGAGCCACTTAGGTCCCATAAACCAAGTTTTGTTTGACTTCAACAACTTGTAGGATAAACCTCTGGTCAGAAAGTCTGCTGGATTTTGTTTAGTTGGAACATAGTGAAAGTTTACTTGTAGGCTTTCATTAGCTTCAGCTATTTCTTTTAGCCTATTTCTTACAAAGATATTCTTACTATTAATGCTATCATTCCGTATCCAGGCAAGACAAATCTGACTGTCAAGCCAGATGTGGATGTGAGTTATGTTCACATCATGGTAAGCATCCTTAAGCAATGAAATGGTTTTAATGGCTAATGCAGCAGCCAATAGTTCCAATTGAGGTATGGTTCGGGTAGGTTTGAGAGGTGCAACTTTCCCTTTTGCATAAATTAGATGACTTTCTGTAGGACTTACAAGATACGCACAGCACCCATAAGCTTGTGTGCTTGCATCAGCAAACACATGAAGTCTCTGGGGCTTATCCCTAAACCCACAGCACCTTTGAATTTTAATGTTCTGCACTTTTGTTAAATCAGCAGCTAACTTCTTCCAAGATTTTTGATTTTCATTTGTTATTGGATCATCCCACCCAACATTTGTCCTCCAAATTTCTTGGAGGAGAATCTTTGATTTTATTGTAGAAGGCAGGAATAGACCCATGGGGTCAAAAATTTTGGAAGCCTCTGATAATATTTGTCTTTTAGTATCTGCTTCCTCATCAAGTTTAAAACCTTTAGTACAGATTGAATCATGACTGTTAGAAGTTGCATCCAAATACCAGTTCATACCTAAAGTTTTAACTCTGTCTGATGGCTCAGTAAGACCATTATTATCCTTTAAAATCTTTTTGTTTAAATCCTCATCATTTGAAATCCACTCTCTAAGTTCAAAGTTACCTTGTTGCATAATGTTTTGAGAGTGTTCATAGACTTCAGATAATTCAGATTTTGTTGTTGTTGAGCCTATTAGATTGTCTACGTAAAAATGTTCCTTAAGGAAGTTCAATGTTAAAGAGTTATTAAACTGGTTTAAATGATGTCTAATTGTCAATGCTAATAGGCTAGGTGAGCAATTGGCTCCAAACAACACAACATTAAATCTATAGGTTATGAACCCTTTATTCAAATCAAATGGATCCTTGAACCATAAGAACCTAAGTTGGTTCTTATCATATTCATTTTTAAGATTTATTCTCAAAAATGCCTTTGAAATGTCACTTTGTACGGCATATTTGTCTAACCTGAACCTCAGTAAGATCTTCACAAGGTCAGAAATGAGATTAGGACCCTCAATCAGGCAATCATTCAAACTGTGTTTATCACTGTCTTTGAGGCTACAGTTATATACTACTCTGAGTTTTGTTGTTGGGGCATCTTGTCGATAGACCCCCCTGTGGGTTAAATAATGACAACCATCTTTTTTAAAAGGGTTATTTGTTACTTCTTCAATTAAGCCTTTCTGTAGCTGTTCTTTGAAGACATCACTGTACTTTTGAATATTATTATCTTGTTTGAGTTTTTTCATTACTTTATATAAATGTCCTTTAGCTACTTTGAGATTGTCTCTTAAAGTTGGACAATTTATTTTCCAAGGTAACTCAATAAAATAACTATTGTCTTTGCACTGAATGGTGTCTTCAAATCTTTCTACCATTAACTGATCTTCTAAAGTTTGATTTGTGTCATGTATACCCACAGATTCTAGCAACCATAAAGTTTGAATTGCCTCATCCAAAGTTTCATTTGATAATGATGAATTAATGTTCTCAGTTGAGATAATATTATTCAAAGTGTTTTCTATTCTTACAGGTGTTATGTAGGACTGAGTTGAGGCACATAGTATTTGTTGGTCATGAACTGTTTTGGTTTAGGTCTAGGTTGTATTTGGATAGATCACCCAAAGGGGCTATCCCTGATGGAGTCTGAATAGCTATACCATTACCTATCTCTACTATGCCCTTATGAATAAGATTAATATAATCTGCCCCTATTAACATTTCAATGTTAGCTACTGTGTTGTTAGTGATATGTCTATCAGCTATTTTGTAGTGTTTTCCCAAATGATTTATGGTTTGTTCTAGTTTGGGTATAACCAGTTTGTTTTGTCCTACTTTAGAAATAATAACTGCTTCAATTTTCTCTAATTTATTTTCTAAATGTAGTTCCAGGTCAATTGTCTTATAGCTATTTTTGTCCGAGTTATCCTTAACAAAGGATGCAATATTGAGTTTTTGTTTATTCGGGTTTGGTGTCAAACCCAATTTATTAACTACATTTTGTGAAACAAATGTTTGTTGAGAACAACAGTCTATAAGACATCTCATGGAGTGGTGCTACCCTCACTATTCACTAAGTCCAAAGTAATAGTTGGTAAAAGAATCTCAGTGTTTCTTGTTACGTTGTTTGAACAAACAGAATGTCCCATGAAAGTGGCATTTTCTTTGTTACCTTTGTTTGGGGGAGGTATCTTTTGAGTTTGAGTACTATTGTTTGGACACTTTGGTGAATCACACATTGATGAGACATGTCGTAAACTTTTACAAAACTTACACTTGAATCTTAACCTAGATTTACAGTCTTTCTTATAATGTCCCTGGCCAGTACACTTTTTACACAGGTTCAACTGTTCACATCTTTTAGCTCTTTGGTTAAAGTCTGAATATTTGTCACACCCAGTACTACTGTGTTCATTACTTGCACAAAATTTGCAATGGTGTGTGTAAGTTGAGGCAGCAGTTACATTAAAGTTCTGTAATGTAGGTGTTCGTGTATTACAGTTGGTCACATATGATTCTACAGTATCAAGTTTTGTCTGTTTGGCTGTAGCTAGTTGGTCTCTGGGAACAGTCTTTGGTTTATCCATAGTCTGGGTCTTATTTTGTGTTGGAAAATCTCTCAATTTGTAATTAGTTAGGATATTGGGGAAGTGTTTTCTTATATCTTCCAGATTAGGATAATTTTCTCCCGTCTTTAGAATTAAAATATCTTTAACCCTCAAAGGAAGGCACCTAAGTACTATGCCTTGTATATTATAGGGTGGAGCGAAAAATACTTTTTTTCTAGTATGAAGTTCTAATAGTGATTAAAAGTTGCATTTAGTGGACCAAATATGCCTGCCAAAATATGAGTTCATTTGTTTAAAATTTTCAGCTGCCACCAGGGGGATAAAGTTAACACAATTTTGTGTAAAAAGGAAAAAAATGCTTCTATTTTAGGTTTGTCAAACTATTATAAAATTTTATCTTAGAATTATCTAATAGATTGATTAAGATTCTTAAATGATAGGAATTCGTTTTGTAAAAATGCCTTTTCATATGCTTAATATCTTCAGCTGCCACAAGAGAGCTGAAGTTAACACAATTTAGAGTAACTGAGTCATGTTGAGACTAAACTGAATGTTGTTGGGGAGGGTTGTGGGGGAGGGTTTTGGTGTGAAGGAATTTCTTTCTGTGAGTCATTAGAACAGTGTGTTAACACTTGTCTTCTTAGGTAGTAGGCCTAGTCGCTCAGTTGATCGGAGAGTTTTTTAATATGATCGGAATATTATAAAACTTTATTTTAAAGTGATTTATATAGAGATAATATTGATTTTATTATAAAATGCTTGTTATAATGTATTACATAATTTTAGTTTATTTATATAATATTATATATTTATGTAATATATTATATATACTTATAAAATATATTATATATATAATTATATAATGTTTTGATGTTACAGGATATTTTGTGATTGTGAATTTTTCTTAAAAATATTATGGCATCAAATACTAAATATAAACATTTCACTAGAGAACATATGAAGTGTGCCATATTTGAAGTACCTTGTGAGATGAGTGATATGCAACTACCAATTTATAACTGCATTATGAAAGATTACCTGTTCACAAAACATTTAGTGAAGGAGCAGATGAATAACAAGGAGCCTTCATTTTCTGAAATAGCAGAGGCAGTTTCCAAAAAGGTAGAAAATATTTGGAAGAAGGCCTCTTTGCCAATAGTTTCACATACACGCGTTTTACAGATGATGCGAGTGTACCATGATAAATACAGGTCCTTATTATAGCCAATCAAGTCACGCAAGGATCAGCCTAAGTACAAAAATCAGCTTGAAGAATTTGAAAACTCTTCAAAATGCACTTTGTTTGACATCTGCACCTGCAAATGTAAGGAGTTTAGGAGATGCTCATGTGAAAAGAGTAAGAAAGTCCCTCCAAAAGAGCAGGATTTTTTAAATGACCAACGAACACGCAGAATAATGGTGATAGGAAGCATTGACATAGCACACACAAGACGATTACAAGCAAGAACATCGAAAGGAAATGGAAAAAGCACGTCTGGAATCCTCACAAACAACTAGTGCTGCTATAACCAATACATCCAACTTACAAATCGAAACAGAGACAAGTGAACTTCAACAACTAGAAGAGATATCTGAAGATAATGAGGAAGATACAACCTCGACTCAATATGTAATATCAGAACAACAGATGCGTGAGCCACTGCCTTCATTAGCAATTACTTGTGATAGATTTAAAATGTCGGACAGAGCTGGGGCTGCTATTGCTTCTGCAGTATTGGCAGATCTTAAAATTGTTACTCCCGAAGACAAAGGGAATATTATAGACAGAAGTAAGCTAAGACGTGAAAGACAAAAACAGAGAAAGGAACTACAACAGATAGGAGAGCCAAAAACCATGCGGGGATTATACTTTGATGGCAGAAAGGATAAAACAATGATTCAAGTCCAGGAGAGTGATGGCCCTAACCACCAAAGAACCAAACGCAAAGAGCATATCAGCATAATATCTGAACCACACTCTCTGTACTTTGCACATGTGACACCTTCCAGTGGCAAAGCTAAATACATTTGCACAGCGCTAGTGAATTGCTTGAAAGAAAGGAATGTTGATATAGGGAACATCGTTGCAGTTGGCTGTGATTCGACAGTGGTTAACACTGGTAGTATTGGAGGCACAATAAGATTACTGGAAGAAGCCTTTAATAAGCCATTGCAGTGGCTGATATGCCTTTTACACCTTAATGAACTTCCATTGCGCCATCTGTTTCATCACTTGGATGGTACCACTACTGGACGAGCATTTTCAGGAGAAATTGGCCGAGCACTTTCAGACTGTGAAAAGCTTCCCATAGTTAACTTCAAACCCATTGAAATTCAAGAGGACATGTGTGAAATTGATGTAGATGACATAAGTACCGACCAGAAATACCTTCTTGAAATTCACAAGGCTATATCAAGTGGAACATTCTCAAAGAGTCTTAGTCATAAGAGTCCAGGCAATATATCACATTCAAGGTGGCTCACCACAGCAAACAGGACTCTGCGGTTATATGCAAGCACAGAGAATCATTCAGGCAATTTACAAGAATTAGCTACTTTCATTGTTAGGGTATACGCACCAATGTGGTTTCAGATAAAGCGTAAACCATTATGCCAATATGGTGCTAAACATATGTGGCATATGATTGCAAGAAGCCGGTATCTCCGTGAAGAGCTTAGGAGAGTACATGACTCAGTCATTCAGCGAAATGCATATTACGCAAATCAAGAAAACATTCTCATTGCAATGATAGCTGATGAAAGGGAGCATGTGCGTCAGTTGGGATTTAGGCGTATCATAAAAGCAAGGGCATGCATTCAAGAAACAGATGTTATCAGGTATTTTAAGGTGCCAGAAATAAATTTTTATGTCAAAGACTATAGAGATCTCATTATGTGGCAAGATTTTCAGATAGCAGAACCACCGATAACCAAAGGAGTTTCTCTTGATGATATTGAATCATGCATCAAACATGGTACTACTCTTCATTCAGAATTATTTCAGTTTCCATGTCATACACAAGCCGTAGAGAGATGCGTCAAGCGGTTGGATTCGTGCTACATTAGAATCAAGGAAAAAACAGCCAAAATTTGACACAAAAGCAAATTACTAAATAGTCTTCAGCAAGAACCCTTTCTAGAGGGAGGTTGGTTGGGAAAGGGTGGTAACTCAGCTAAGGCACGAAATAACGTTTCTTAACTGTCTCAAGCCAGTATAAAGGAGGAGAGACATCCTAATTTATTACTGTTCCCTTTTTCAAGTAAATACAGAATCATACTTAATTGTCATTTTTAAGTTAACTTCAGCCCTCTTGTGGTAGCTGAAGATATTAAGCATATGAAAAGGCATTTTTACAAAACGAATTCTTATCATTTAAGAATCTTAATCAAACTATTAGATAATTCTAAGATAAATTTTATAATAGTTTGATAAACCTAAAATAGAAGCATTTTTTTCCTTTTTACCCAAAATTGTGTTAACTTTAGCCCCCTGGTGGCAGCTGAAAATATTAAACAAATGAACTCATATTTTGGCAGATATATATCGTCCACTAAATGCAACTTTTAATCCCTATTAGAACTTCATCCTAGAAAAAACGTATTTTTCGCTCCACCCTATAATGTATAATCCAAGATGAAGCTTTAATATCTACCTCATTGCTAACTAGTTGTCCTATAATAGCTTCTAATTTTGTATAAAAATTTTCCATATCACTATGGTTATCTTTTATGGGTGCAAATTCAAAAATTTGTTGAGATAATTCATATACAATCTCATCTTTATTAATGTAATTACGTTTTAAGAGATCAATAGCTACTTCATATGAATTCCCTACGGCTGGTAAATAGGCTATCAGGTTATAGGCTGGGCCTTTAAGGAAACTAGTTAAGTAGCTAAACTTTTCAACAGTTGAAATATAAGGTTTATTACCTATTAAATTCTCAAATTTGTCAATGAAAGATGGGAATTGTACCGTGTCCCCTTCAAATGTTGGTACTAGCAAAATGGGTAACTGAGCCCTCAATTCTTGTGACTCAGGATTTAGCATGCCACTTAAATTTTGTTGAAGGTTAGCTCTACTTTGATTAAAATCAGAATTAGGTTTTTTTGGTGTTAAGTTAGTCAAACGAGACCGTAGTCTCCTTATTTGCTGTTCAATTGAGATTACCTGATCATCATTATCAGCGTAAAGGTCTATCAATTGTTCTTCAGCCATTTCGGATTCAACTAACTCTGAAATACTCTCATTAATGGCTATTATTTCCTCCTTTTTAGTTTCCAATTTAAGAATTACACACTCTAAATCTTCCTTACCTGGTTGTGTAATATTGTTAAAAGTGTTCACAGCCTTTGTAACAGCTCCCAACTTTGCCCCCTTTTCTTTTTTAACTTTTTCAATTCCGCACTGTCCATGTCTAAGTCAAAATTGTTTAACTGGGGATCGTAATGAAATAGAGGACAAGAAGAAATTACCAGAGAAGAGAGAGCACAGACAAAACAGTCAAGTTTAAATTTGGTTTAATCCCCCCCCAAGTACTTATGTGTCACTCAGGTCTAAGCTTATAAGAGAATGAGACTCCTTAAATGTAAATGTTTCCTAGTTAGGCCCTAGGTTGTAGACCTAATTAGGCTTGATTAGGTTAGGCTTAGGCTTAGGTTTAGGCTAGACCATTTAGCCTAATTCTGCAATTTTTGTTAAGTAAGGTTAAGGTTTGTAAATTCCCCACACACGGACCACCAATGCGAAAAATGCTCTGTATGAATTGGTCCACAATTAACCCACCCCTTATATCTCCAGTCTAACTATAGAGTAGATCAAGTCTAGCCTAGAGAATTCAGCCTAGAGATTCCGGAAATGGTCCAGAGCGGGCAGATAAATTGAGGTCCACAGTAGATTCCTCACCAAATTAGGTTAGGGCAAACCTTCACCTTTGTTAAGCTATGAGTTGATGCTGGGTCTAGGCCACAATGTAGGCCTAATTTGTCTGACCCAGCTTAATTAATGTGATTAATTTACTGGGTTAAAAACTCAATTAGTCACTTACTGTTAGTTATTGGAGTCTTTGTCTCTCGGTTGTGAATTGTCGAGAGCGTACTTGCTGGTGGGATCTTTCTTCAGTGTCTGTTCTAGTCCCTTCCCAGTTCCGTCCTTACGCCCTGTTCCTCGTTTTCGTACTCCCTTTGTTCTCCTCTTCGCGGGCTTTTTCCACACAGCGTTGTCTTGGTTTTTTCCTCGGTTGGTTGAGCGGTAATGTATCTCTATTACCGAGCACGCTCTTCTCACACAGTATATAAATACTAGTGTGGAGAATAACTCTGGTGAGCAACCAATTGGTTTCATCCACCCAGTTATTGACATAAAGAAATTTAATAATGTTAGATTAACTACCTACTACTCAGTGAACCATTTTCGTTACCTCCCACCAACTACCCACTCATCAGTTTTCTCCATAGTCCCTTTGCTTGCATCTGTTGTTATGACATTTGCAAAGTCGCTCATCATCTTGACACCACGTTCAGCAATGTCATTCACCGCTTTCAGATTCTTAACATAGTCCAACGCTTTTCTGTAGTCCTCATTTGTGGCCAAGACGTGACAGGTTCCAGAAGCCACTCGGATCCAATGTTCAGTGTGTCCAGCAGGAAATGTGATTCTGGCCAATGAGATCAACCAGGGTGGTCTTAGCTGTGACTCTCTGGAATAGAGGCTTTCCTGTTCTAAAGCTGTCTGGCTTCTCAGTGGCATGTAACTGGGCAGCAATGGTCGTGCTTCAATGTGTCACTAAATCTACTGAGAACAGGGCAAATGGCACGACTTCCTGCGTCAGGTACCATTTGTGGTTTTCCATCTTATTAAGTACTGCATCAGCAAGCTCTGGGCAGTTTTTCTGTACTTCAACATGTCCTGGATTAGACTTAGATCATTCACGGGAGCATCTGCAGCAGACATTGACATCATCCATACAGGAGTGTAGAACAGCGCAAGGAAGGTGTTGAGTCTTTCCAGCTTTGATACAGTGTCTTCGTCGTACTCAAGTTGATCTGCAAACATCAGCATTTTCATGGAGTACAGGTTTCTGGCCATCCATCTGGCCTGATGAATGGTGCCTGGTCGACTCCAGTGAATACCTCGAGGAGGCGTTCCTCCAAGAACAATGTCAGTCCAGCCATTTCCCTGTAGTCGGCTCTTGGAAGCCTTTCTGCTGTTAGAATGTCTTGGAGTATTTCTTCACTGTTCTTCTTCTTTTCCTTCAGTCATTTGCTGTTGATAGCCAGCATCTTTGGGTTTTCCTTGGACAAGTCCGTCCAAACATCCTTCAGATGCTCAAACCAGGGATTATCTGGCCCCTTCACCTTCCCAAACAGCTTCTCCCAAACTGCTCCTACTAGGATTTCCGGATGTGATGTCGACAGGCCAGATAAAACACCTTTTTGTTCAGCATTTTCTCTAGCAGTTTGGCAGCTCCTCTGTGAATTCCACTGTTACTGGATGTAGTGTCAAAAACAAGGGCAGTAACATTATCCGTAAGTTCCCATGTCTCCAGTAAATCCATTGAAGCCTCAGCCTGAGCTGTGCCAGAAGAATTGTCGATGACAGGTACTCCCAATAACTTTCCTTCAGTGTATGAAGGTGGACCAGACACTAGCACAGCTAAAGTCTCTGAGGTACTTCCAGGTTCACTGCCCAAGACATCTTTGAGCAACTTTCCATCCCAGTGTAAGGCAGCGTACTGTAGGGGGTTTTCACAAAACTTGGACATGTGACTCTGGCTGATATTATACCTGGACAGCATTCTGTTGCGACGTGTTGTTGAGGTTGAGATGACAAAGTTATCCAGATCAGCCCCTCCAGCTTTCAAGGTGGCAGAAACCATGGCAGTAACTTGATTGTCTGATAAACCAAGACGATCAGCTGTATTGCAGATGACATCACATTCCATGACCTTCCTTGGAAACGTCAAAGTCACACTAGTCACAGTGTCTTGATGGTGAGAACATCCAGGACGAGGCTGATGGTAATCCATGTCCTCTGTGTTAGCGTCGTTGTCAGTTGAGTCACCCCAGGTAATGTCATCCACATGAACAACTGCCTCTTGTTCTGCTGCAGCTGTAAAATAGTACAACATGTTAAGACAGTAATTGTTAAGTACATGCTAAATATCGCAATGGAGTAAAACTTAAAACTTTTTGTAACGTTCAAAGTAATTAGTTTTACCTTGTTCTTGTCTATGCTGCACTCTTTCATTCCTCGCTGCTTGCTGCAGGGATCTTGTCTCAAAAATCTTGTCATGACCAGACATATGACCTTTCCTCTCAGTCTTTTGGTCTTCGTAAAACCTGATATCCTCATCTTTCTTCTCTCTGGATAACAGTCTGTTGTTCTGTATTTCCTGGATTGCATCTGGAGCTCCTATATCGAACAGGCTGTCTAATTCCAGCACAAATGCTCCTCTTTTTCCTCCAGGGTTACTTGCTCTTCCTTTGCTTTTCACCAGAGCACGATGTTTCTCATGTAGTTTCATGAAGAGCTTCATTGCATTGTACTTGGTCATTGTCTTGATCCTAGCCATCTGCCAGAATGGGATGATAGATTCAACTGTTTCATATGCAAGGTCTTGAACCATGGGCCTCCCTGCATTTTCCGGTAAATTCTGAAGATTAAGGAAATACTGGAACGCCTGTCTGTTGGTGGGAAGCTGGGAACCACTGATAAAAGCTGAAGGGTATCCAACCAGGAAAGTTTCAGTGAGAGATCTGGTAGATGGCCCAGTTGACACCTGCCTGTGGACAGTACGTGGAGGTTCTGAGATATCAACTGTGCGCCCACGGAGCTCCCTCAGCTCCTTGCTTAATGCCATTGTGAAGTTGTAACTTGTAGATGGTTTTCTAGATTCTGATTGAGTTTCTGTTGTTTCCTGAAAAATGATAGATAATTATTATTATTATTATTATTATTATTATTTATTTATTTATTATTATTATTATTTATTAATTTTATGCTCTTTTATTTGATACCTAATTTGTTGCTCTATCTTGTTTAGATCAAAAGTTAAAGTGCAAAACATAATTCAAGGGACCCCAGAATTGGCGCTTTGGCCGATTTCAAGGCAGAAAATTTAAAGCTCCATGCGGCAATGCTTCCCAACATCCTAGGTCAAAATAGTTGTGATTTTCGGCTTTTTCAAGTCAAAAAGCATGGGAAAATGTACAGAAACCTATGAAAATAAGAAAAAGTTGATTTTTGAACAGGCCTAAGTCGTTGCATAGTGTGAGATATCAGGGCCGATGCCGGGCGACCTTTGCATGGCTTATCATCGAGGCTGGCTCTCCATCTCTCCAATGATCTCACACGTTTAGACTAGTGCTCAACTGTGCTTCGATCAACAACAGCATCTCCGTAAACGTTTTGTGGACGTTTGTGAATATTTCCAACTGTTTCCTTCTCTGCAGTTAAGAACTCGATAACAGCTTTCTGTTTACGACGCACACCACTGTCAGACGCCATTTTCAAAACTGCGTTAACGATCGGTTTTATATAAGGATAGTTTAAATGCGGTTTTATACAAGGAGGGGAGGTTCAAACTGGAAAAATCTGGTTATGTGAAGCGCAGAAAGTTCAAACTTACGACCCAAAAGATCATCAGCCCCATGGCCTATTATTTAGCTAAGAAAAAAGGGTGGGGCAAAATATATTGAGGGTGGCGCAAAAGTCAGGAACCATAGGCACATTTTAATAATTTGTGTTTTAATATGTATTTTGTTCTTTTCAGAATTGTTGTTTAACCTATGGTACAGAAATTGACAATAGTTGAACGGGTGGAGATAATTTTAATGTGTGCAAGGCGTGGTAACACACACCGATCAGTTGCTACTGCTTTTAATGACAAACACTTTGAGAGGCCGCCAGTTGTTGAGGGATCAGTTGGAAAACTGTTCACTCGCTCAAAGAAACGGAAAGTGTTCATGATCAGCCGCTTAGTGGCCGGCCAAAATGTTCAACCGATGCAGCAACATCACTAATGGTACTCAATCACCTCGAAAACAACCCACGTAAGTCCTTAAGAAAGTTATCCCAGGAAAAGGGTGTCTTCAGAAGATCCATTCAACGAATTCTTACAACAAATCGTTTCCACCCCTACAAAGTCTAACTCGTTCAGGAACTGCACGGTAATGACACAGACGGTCGTGTAGAGTTCTGCCAGTGGTTTCTATAACATCAAAAGCTTCAACGAAGGATCATTTTCAACGATGAAGCGGTATTTCACCTCAGAGGTCGTGTCAATAGGCATAATGCACGCTATTGGGCCAATAAGAACCCCCACTGGATGGAGGAAGAACCTGTGCAATTCGATCCACGAATTATGGTGTGGGCTGCGCTCTGGGGGAATCGTTCAATTGGTCCGTACTTTTTCGACGGCAATCGACTTATTCAATCGGCAATCGACTCACCCCTCTTGACTTATTCTTGTGGGGCCATCTCAAGTCGGTAGTCTATGCTAATCGACCCAGAACCATATGTGTTAAGGAATGTTCAAACATCATGCATTCAACGCGTCAGAAAGTGTCTTCAAGTGGAAGGCCACCAATTCGAACATTTATTATAATTTAACAAAATGTGCCTATGGTTCATGACTTTTGCGCCACCCTGTGTATATATATATATATATATGGCTAACGTTCACATTTAACACATGAATTTCTTTATTTTGAATTAAACAGCAGGAAAAAGTTTATTCAACTCCTGAGATATATATATATATATAGGGTGAACCAAAAGTAGGTGGACAGTAAATGATAACGTTTATTTTGAGAATACATATTTAATTTTTTTGTATACTATAATACAAAATAAAATTTAAATAAATTTAGTTATAATATTTAATATAATATAACACAAACACCATAGTTATAATGAACACCATAGTTATAATATAATATAACACAAACCGTATTCAACCAACTGTCCACCTACTTTTGGTTCACCGTGTATATATATATATATATATATATATATATATATATATATATATATATATATATATATACTGGGTGATCCAGATAAATGGGACCCATAAAAAAAGCCAAATATTCTTAATATTTAATTCCTTTCATAAAAACTATATATCATTCGAAAGAGTAGAGTTATAAGTTTATTATGAAATATTATTTTTTAAAAATGACTCCTTTCAAATGTGCTCCATTAGTTGCCAAGCATTCCAGTGTTCTCGCTTGTAAGTTCTGCATCACTTTTGCAAGAGTGTGCGGTGGTATGGCCTGTATCTCATTTGTGATGGCGGCCTTCAATTCTTGCAAGGTCGTTGGGTTATTTCTGTAGACCCTACTCTTTAAATATCCCCAGAGATAATAATCTAAGGGAGAAAAATCCGGAGACCTTGCGGGCCATTCAACGTCTCCAAATCTTGAGATTAACTCGCCTGGAAACGTTTGACGCAAAACTGCCATGCAGTTCCTCGTGGTATGGCAGGTAGCTCCGTCTTGTTGGAACCAGTGGTTTTCTAGACAAAGATCTCTTAATTTAGGAATAAGGAAATCGGTCAACATTTTTTCGTAGCGATCACCATTTACAGTGACCGTGTTTCCGGTGGAATCCTCGAAAAAGTACGGCCCTATGATCTGAGATGCAGTAAGACCACACCAAACAGTTACACGCTGACTATGCAACGGGACTTCGGTAATATTCAATGGATTTTCTGTTGCCCAGAAACGACAATTTTATTTGTTTACAGTTCCATTCAAGTGAAAATGGGCTTCGTCTGACATAATCGAAGTTGCTAGAAAATTGGTGGTGTCATTTACCTTCTGTTGGATCCATTGACAGAATTGTCGTCTTCGTGCGAAATCTCCATCGTTTAGTTGTTGCACTGTTTGAATTTATATGGAAAGAGCATTAAATTTTGCTTGAATATACGGTGTGTTGTTCCATATCCAACTCCTAACAGCTGAGAAGCACGTCTGATGCTTATGTTAGGATATCCTGTACAATTTCATGAGTTCTGTTAATGATCTCGCCTATCCTTGCTGTGCGCACTCTTCCAGTTGGTTTTCTGTTTCCAATGCTGCCAGTTAGGGAAAAATTTCTGACACACCGTCGGATTACTTTCTTAGAAGGTGATTTTGACATCTGAAAATTTGTCTTGAAAGATCTTTGAGCTGAAACTACACTTCTTCCATGCTCATAATATTGCTCAGTTATGAAACGCAGCTGTTCCACAGTCCATGCAGTCATCTTGAAGGTTAGTTTTAACTAACACTTTTATTTTGTTTTGTATCTTATCTTGTCTTGTATTGTCAAAACCTGTACAATCCTGTACAAACTTGTAACTATCCTCTTTCGAATGATGCGTATGATTTTATAAAAGGACTTATACTTTAAGAGTTACAGGGGTTTCTTTTGGGTCCCATTTCTCTGGATCACCCTTTATATATATATATATATATATTATATTATATATATATTATATATATATATATATATATATATATATATATATATATATATATAATATATATATATATTTAAAGTTCATTGGGATTCCATAATCCATTACCAAACTTTGAAAGTGAAAGAAATAAGGGATAAAGTTTAACTTAATGTTTACTCGTTCTTTAACTGTAAGGCAGTATTTTTTAAACTTATTTTTAACCTAAATTGTTAATGTTAATTTTTTAGGTGAATTTATATATTTTTTTTATTTATTTATTCTTTTGCCTTTATTTCTTCGCGGAACTCTGAATTGTTTGTGTGTGTGTGTGTGTTTGTGTCTCTCTCTCTCTCTCTCTCTCTCTCTCTCTCTCTCTCTGTAACGCTCTGTGGAGAGAGAACGAGAGAAAGTCCTGGACGATTTTAATAGCTTTTAATAGCTCAAAATTAATAGCTTTTACCTATTCCTACTTATCTGAGGAGGAATAAAATAATAAGCAGCATTATAAAACTGAACTATCAGAGTTCGTTTGCACACTTTAAACTAACATTTTACATGTCAACATATCCTCCCTCTTTAGTGACACAACGCTCGGCCTTATTTTACAAGTACTGAAACACTTTTTGATTTGTTAGTGTGTAATTTGACGGACTGTTACTTAGATTCTCGCGCTTTCAGTTCTGTCAATGTTTAATGAAGGTTTGTAACGTAAACGATGTTGAATGAAGGTTTGTAACGTAAACGATGTTGAATGAAGGTTTGTAACGTAAACGATGTTGAATGAAGGTTTGTAACGTAAACGATGTTGAATGAAGGTTTGTAACGTAAACGATGTTGAATGAAGGTTTGTAACGTAAACGATGTTGAATGAAGGTTTGAAACGTAAACGATGTTGAATGAAGGTTTGAAACGTAAACGATGTTGAATGAAGGTTTGAAACGTAAACGATGTTGAATGAAGGTTTGAAACGTAAACGATGTTGAATGAAGGTTTGTAACGTAAACGATGTCGAATGAAGGTTTGTAACGTAAACGATGCTGAATGAAGGTTTGTAACGTAAACGATGTTGAATGAAGGTTTGTAACGTAAACGATGTTGAATGAAGGTTTGTAACGTAAACGATGTTGAATGAAGGTTTGTAACGTAAACGATGTTGAATGAAGGTTTGAAACGTAAACGATGTTGAATGAAGGTTTGAAACGTAAACGATGTTGAATGAAGGTTTGTAACGTAAACGATGTTCAATGAAGGTTTGAAACGTAAACGATGTTGAATGAAGGTTTGAAACGTAAACGATGTTGAATGAAGGTTTGAAACGTAAACGATGTTGAATGAAGGTTTGTAACGTAAACGATGTCGAATGAAGGTTTGTAACGTAAACGATGCTGAATGAAGGTTTGTAACGTAAACGATGTTGAATGAAGGTTTGTAACGTAAACGATGTTGAATGAAGGTTTGTAACGTAAACGATGTTGAATGAAGGTTTGTAACGTAAACGATGTTGAATGAAGGTTTGAAACGTAAACGATGTTGAATGAAGGTTTGAAACGTAAACGATGTTGAATGAAGGTTTGTAACGTAAACGATGTTGAATGAAGGTTTGAAACGTAAACGATGTTGAATGAAGGTTTGAAACGTAAACGATGTTGAATGAAGGTTTGAAACGTAAACGATGTTGAATGAAGGTTTGTAACGTAAACGATGTCGAATGAAGGTTTGTAACGTAAACGATGTTGAATGAAGGTTTGTAACGTAAACGATGTTGAATGAAGGTTTGAAACGTAAACGATGTTGAATGAAGGTTTGTAACGTAAACGATGTCGAATGAAGGTTTGTAACGTAAACGATGTCGAATGAAGGTTTGTAACGTAAACGATGTTGAATGAAGGTTTGTAACGTAAACGATGTTGAATGAAGGTTTGTAACGTAAACGATGTTGAATGAAGGTTTGTAACGTAAACGATGTTGAATGAAGGTTTGAAACGTAAACGATGTTGAATGAAGGTTTGTAACGTAAACGATGTTGAATGAAGGTTTGTAACGTAAACGATGTTGAATGAAGGTTTGTAACGTAAACGATGCTGAATGAAGGTTTGTAACGTAAACGATGTTGAATGAAGGTTTGTAACGTAAACGATGTTGAATGAAGGTTTGTAACGTAAACGATGTTGAATGAAGGTTTGAAACGTAAACGATGTTGAATGAAGGTTTGAAACGTAAACGATGTTGAATGAAGGTTTGAAACGTAAATGATGTTGAATGAAGGTTTGTAACGTAAACGATGTCGAATGAAGGTTTGTAACGTAAACGATGTCGAATGAAGGTTTGTAACGTAAACGATGTTGAATGAAGGTTTGTAACGTAAACAATGTTGAATGAAGGTTTGTAACGTAAACGATGTTGAATGAAGGTTTGTAACGTAAACGATGTTGAATGAAGGCTTGTAACGTAAACGATGTTGAATGAAGGTTTGTAACGTAAACGATGTTGAATGAAGGCTTGTAACGTAAACGATGTTCTTGGCAGGGTTCAATAAAATGAATTCTGAATTCTAATGGGGTTAGGTCATCTGAGCTACTATGCTCTGAATGTTTGAGGCAACTTTTCCAAGAAAATAGATTGGAAGAGGATAAAAACTTCAGGGTTCACCATCCAAATTAACCCTTTTAGGCTCCTTTTCTTTGGGTTATGTAAAAAACATCGTTTACGTCACAAAACCTCAAGATTTTGGCAGAAAGGAGTTGAAGGCGCAAATCTAAACAACAGCCCTCTAAATTACAAGGCAAAACTCAAAAAGTGTTTCAGTCCATTCAGTATAAGGTGTGAAACGTTGTATTACTCAAGATCAAGGATATGTTGCAATGTAAAATGTTATTCCAAAATATGCAAAAGAAAAAAATCTTTGAAAACGCTCAAGGAATACCCGTAGCTCTCTCTCTCTCTCTCTCTCTCTCTCTCTCTCTCTCTCTCTATATATAATATAAACTTCGATAAAAGCTTCGGTGATCGTTTTGTTTAAATATATTTACATCAATACCATTTCGTTGGTTGCAAAATGCCTTTTTTGCAGTGAATTTTTCCGCCCTGAAATGGAATTCGCTTTTCGCGCGTTTGTGGCCTTTTCATATGATTTGAGGCGATTTTCCCCATTGCAGTTGGTACTTAGGCGAAAATTTACTGTTATCGTTTGCGTGTCACTTCGAAACGCATGTTTTACCTAATAAAAATCTCCATTCTTATGCTTTTCAATAAAAGAAACGAGGATTTCGATTAGCGATATTTTTTCTTTTGTGGTATAATAACCTTATGCGGTGAGAATTTTTAAATTTTCTTGTGTTTTTTTGCCCTTTTTATTTTTTCTTGAAAGGTCTTTTATACTTAAAATTTAATTTTTTAATTTCGTTTTTTGGAGCTATTGTATTGAAGAATAGGGACCCCAGCCTTCTTTAGTTAGCTTTATAAGGCTAACTAACGAAAATATCACGACCTAACCTAACCAATCGTTAGGTTAACTGTACGCCCTTGACGAATGGTTAGGTTAGGTCATGATATTTTCGTTAGTTAGCCTTATAAAGCTAACTAAACAAGGCTGGGGTCCCTATTCTTCAATAGCTCCCGATTTTTTGTTGATTTTAATTAATGCAAAATGAGTGACATCAAAATTATTAGGTAAATATTTACGCTGGAACGATGAAAGTCCGTGTTAAAGCACAAAACTATTTTTATGTCTGAGTGTTAAGTTATCTTCCACATTAATTTCAACATTAAAGTAATATCACATTAAAGTTTACGTTTCATCAAAGTGTGAATTGTTAATTATGTCACACGTTCACAAATAATTAAAATGAATGGTTGAACATACTTTCAGGAAACGCGGCATGCAAAATTATTGTGGAAAGATGGAATTTTTTTCAACGCAACGTGTTCAAAATGCCTTCTTCTTTACGTAATTACTGGAAGAATTCGATCAGTGTACAGTATTTCTTATCACGGCCCCCAACGTTTCAGTAGAAATAAAGAGGGTTTCATGTTGAATCGTTGCTTTTAAAGTTCATTGTCCTGGGAATTTCTCTCAAGCCCCTGTCCCTCAGATACGCCACAAGAAGAAATCAATCAAAGAGGAAACCATACAATGCAATCGTGAAGGCGTGATTTTAGTAATCATTATTTCCTCAAAAAATGTTTAATATTTAATTTAAAAAATAAAAATAAAAAATTAATTTTAAAAATCCATAATTATTTTACGTAATTACTTTGCTAATCTAAGATAAAATAAGGTTGCATATTAGATCAATTTGTATTAGATCATTCGTTTATGTATGTCGTAATTTACAGCATATCTCAATAATTTAGTTTCTCTTAAATTTCTTATTATGTCACCATACAAAATGTGAGTAAGGGATAACGTAGGCAATAATATGAGTGTCACCTATATTTTATCTACGGTATATAAATAGATGTGTTCTATATTTAGTCTTTCGCCTTTATACTGTACTTATATTGCTCATCCAAAAACGGACCTTTTTCGTTCTATGGGCACCATTGAAATGAGAGAAATTAATATTTTTTAAACTTATTTTAACTTTCTACACTGTTAGGTTAACTGAATGCCCGGTTAGGTCAACTGAATATCCGGTTAGGTCAATTAAATGCCTGGTTAGGTCCAAAGGCGGATTAAGACACCTCGGGGACCCGGGGCAATGAAGAATATGGGGGGCCTTTTCTATAGCTTTTTATTAATAATACATGTACATACACAGCACATAGTACATTTACACGAATTATATGTACGGTGTTCAGGATAATTGAGAAACAAACTTCAAAGAACCTTAACACTGTATTTTGTGACTTTGCTGTTTGCCAAAACCAAACAGTATTAAACAAACTTTACTTTAGGGCCTATAAAACAAAATAAAACAGGGAATTTGTTAGTTTGTGTACTCTGTCATATTTAATCAAAGAAGTTTGCGAAATCTCGAATTATATCATCGAAACTCAGTTGAGTGGGGACTCCTCAAGCGTAGGAGCCTGAGGCTTCAGCCTCAATAGCCTCAGTGATAATCCGCCATTGGTTAGGTCAACTGTACGCCCTTGATGATTGGTTATGTTAAGTCGTGATATTTTCGTTAGTTTAAACGAATATATCACGACTTAATTAACCTAACCGATCGTCAAGGGCGTACAGTTGACCTAATCGGGCAACCAATAAATTTAAATCCCAAACCTAGATTAATACAGTAAATTAAAAAAATGATTCGAACTAAGAATAAGATGACCTATAGCCTACTTCCAATTTTCAACGCAAATTATCGTAAAATTTTTGAAGAATAGACAAATATTTTGGATCACCTGAAGATCAGGGCCCCCAGCCTTCTTCAGTTAGCTTTATAAGGCTAACTAACGAAAATATCACGACCTAACCTAACCAATCGTCAAGGGCGTACAGTTGACCTAATGATTGGTTAGGTTAGGTCGTGATATTTCGTTAGTTAGCGTTATAAGGCTAACTAAAGAAGGCCGGGGGCCCTGATCTTCAGGTGATCCCATATTTTTTGTTTATATTTATGTTCATAGCTGTTAAATTAAATAAATTAAATTTCTCCTATTCAAAATGTACTGATTATATCACTGGTCAACAAAGTTTTTGTCACAGATATTTTTACTTGAACTATGTGCAATTTTTTACGTTGATTACGAAAATGAAAACATAATTTTTCTATCACCCGCAGTTTTAGAGTGACACACGAATTTACATTACTTAGGATTTGAGTGAGAATAGGAAGGGGGAGAGGTCTGCCCCTTCCTCTTCCTCTGCTTATAAGTTGCTACACGTCACTGTTGACTTTCATATGTCAGTTACTCATTTGATTTCACTCAGTGAACATCATGCATTTTATTCGTGATTTTCCTTAATCATTTTTTGTGTCAGTGCGTTCGTATTGTTTCATGACAGAATGCCACGCAAGTGTGTCAACCATCCAAACGGTTTCTGTTATGTGTGCAGGGAGTTAACACTTAAATTTCAAAGGCGAAATTTCACCCCTCTCGTCAAAAAAGCATACGAACTTTATTTTGGTTGCAAGGTAGGGGATCAGAACAAGACGTGGGCACCTCATATATGCTGTATTACGTGTTTAAGACTTCTGACAGGCTGGCTAAATGGGTCTCGTCAAATGCCGTTTGCTGTTCCGATGATATGGAGAGAGCCGAAAGACCATTTAACGGATTGTTATTTCTGCTTAACAAATATACTAGGCATTACTGCGAAATCTAAACATATGGTACAATACCCAAATTTACCATCAGCCATAAGGCCTGTTTTACATAATAAACATTTGCCAGTACCAAGGCCACCGGAAACGTGGAGTTTAGATGATGAAAATGAAATTGATGTACAATGGTAATGACGAAGCTCAACATGGTTTACTGACGGGCGATGTTGATCCAATGTTTGAACCATCTTGTTCATCGACAGAGCCTCACTTAATATCTCAAGCAGACCTGAGCGAGCTTGTCTCTGATCTGAAATTGTCAAAAGATCAATCCGAACTTTCGGCTTCCAGGTTGAAAGGTTGGAATCTTCAAGAAAAAGGAACTAAGATATTTTTTTACCGCAAGCATCAAAGAAACTTTCTACCCTCTCATGAAAACCCTTGGCCAACAACATGATCCAAACGAATGGCGCCTATTTATTGATTCCTCGAAGTTGAGTTTAAAAACTCTATTACTCCATAATGGAAATAAATACCCTTCAGTTCCATTAACACATGCCGTACATATGAAGGAATCATACGACAATATGCACCTGCTTGTGAAACATATCCAATATGATAAATACTCTTGGCATATCTGTGGAGACTTGAAAGTGATTGCACTTCTTCTTGGTTTACAACTAGGTTATACGAAATTCTGTTGTTTCCTCTGTGAATGGGACAGCAAAGACAGGAAAGCCATTACTCAAAGAAACAATGGCCACTTCGACAAGCGTTGATTCCAGGGCATAAAAATCTCACCAGTTCACCTCTTCTTAATCCAAAAAAGTTATTTACCACCACTAGATATTAAACTTGGTTTAATGGAAAATTTTGTTAAGGCTATGGATCAAAATGGCAGGGGGGTGGGGGGAGTCTCTACTTGAAACAGAAATTTCCGAGGATCAGCGAGGTCAAAATCAAAGAAGGGATATTTGTGGTCCCGCAAATTAGAGAAATCATGAGAGACAGCGCGTTTGATGAAACTCTAAGTGAAGTTGAAGGAGCCGCTTGGAGAGCATTTAAAGTAGTGAGCACAAATTTCCTCGGAAACTTTAAGGCCGAAAATTAAGAGTCACTTGTTGAAGAACTTCTCAGGGCCTACAAAGACGTGGGGTGCAACATGTTGAAAATTCATTTTCTTGACTCACATCTCGACTTCCCAACAAACTTAGGCGATGTTAGTGATGAGCATGGGGAACGCTTTCATCAACAAATATCCACGATGGAGAAGCGATACCAGGGCAAGTGGAGCCCCAGCATGTTGGATGACTACTGCTGGACATTGTCAAGGGATGGCTCAGAGGCGAAATACAAGCGTAAATCATCAGTAGCCACATTTTAGGTGAATTCAATATGCATTTTCTACTTTGATATTGCTATTATGCCTATAAATTAGTCCAAATTTCATTTTCGATTGACTCAATATTGGTGGGTGATAGAAAAATTTTGAGGCCATTTTTGAACTCAGCGGTAAAAAACCTATAAGATCCACCCATGTTTGTTCATGTGACAAATAAAAGTTCGATTTTGTCGACCAGTGAATTATTAATAAAAAGTTAAAATAAGTTTAAAAAATATTAATTTCTCTCATTTCAATGGTGCCCATTGAAGGAAAAGGTCCCCAAAAACCCCTCACAAATAATAATAACAATAATAATAATAATGCATTTTACACTTTATCAATACTATTTAAAAAATCATTTACTGTTTCATAAACAAGTGAAACATTAAATTATTTACAGTAAACAAAATTTGAAGCGAAAATAAACTAATTAAAAATGTTCAAAGTTGTGAAAAGCTTATTAAATTAATATTTCTTCTTAAATAATTTTACAGTAGGACTGCTTTTTTATGTCACCTGGTGCTTTGTTCTAAAAGTTACGAGAGAGAGAGAGAGTTACAAAGAATTACAAGGACAAAATGAAGCCCCAAAGACCTCTCGGTCCACTCGGGAGATTCCTCTTAATCGGATCCGGACAAAAGCCCCCTAGGACAAAAGCCCCCTAGGACAAAAGCCCCCAGGACAAATTGCTGGGTAGGGCAAGTCAGGTGTCACATCTAATATGAAGCATCAGTTCCACTTCAGCCACCGTGGTGTTAAGGTTATGGGCTGTTAGTTTGAATCTACACGTCTGTCAGTTAACCATTGGTTATATTCTCTGAGTGACTTGGAAAATCAGTCTCTCTTCAACCTAGGACAAAAGTCCCCTAGGACACTGGCCTCCGAACAGTCCTGCTTTAGGATCTTTTCCGTTTGGGGGATAGCAGCGAATTTTAATGAAAATCGGTAGACTAATGTAGTTTTGGTCACTGATTTCAAAAATAGCTTTTTTTTTTCGAGAAATGAAAAACAAACATGTTAGAGCACTTTAAATAATTAATATGTTTTTAACGAAAATATCATGACTTAACCTAACCAATCGTCAAGGGCATTCAAGTGACCTAACCGGGCATTCAAAGAAAAGCCCCTAGGAAAAATAATAAGAATTTTTTTAATCATTATTTTTATTCTTTGAATGCCCGGTTAGGTCACTCGAATGCCCGGTTAGGTCACTTGAATGCCCGGTTAGGTCACTTGAATGCCCGGTTAGGTCACTTAAATGTCCTTGACGATTGGTTAGGTTAAGTCATGATATTTTCGTTAAAAACACATTAATTATTTAAAGTGCTCTAACATGTTTGTTTTTCATTTCTCCAAAAAAAAGAAAGCTATTTTTGAAATCGGTGACCAAAACTACATTAGTCTACCGATTTTCATTAAAATTCGCTGCTAGCCCCCAAACGGAAAAGATCCTAAAACAGGACTGTTCGGAGGCCAATGTCTTAGGGGGCTTTTGTCCTAGAGGGCTTTTGTCCTACACTCCCTATTATTAAACTAGTGCATCTTTTAATTATTCTAGCAGTAGTAGAAAACTGGCTAAAAAACCATAAGGCTCTCTCCCGACCCTCTGCTCCCTCCCCGCCACAGAGAGAGAGAGAGAGAGAGAGAGAGAGAGAGAGAGAGAGTTAATTATTAGTCTTTAAGTAAGTCTAAATTGGCAGGTTCGCGTGGCATTTCGTGCTGATAGCCCCAGTTGATTAAGAGAAGTATATCAGTCAAAGGAAAAGAATGGCCATTTAAAAGGTTGCACATGCAATCTCAAAACTTCAGATTATAAATGTTCTTAATTCTTAGTGATTTAAGCTTTTAGTAAAATCAATTGTGGATAGATTAATTCCAGTGTTTCTAACTATTGTACGTAGTTTGTAGAGATCTGAACTTTGTTAATTAAAGACTGAGGAAAACAGTGAACCCCCGAGGCAAGAATATGCAGCTTAATAAATGAATAAACAAAAGGTGATTGATGTAGAGATTTAAGGGTATAAATTAATTGGATCTTTTCCATTTGGGGGCTAGCAGCGAATTTTAATGAAAATCGGTATACTAATGTATCATAGTTTTGGTCACTGATTTCAAAAATACCTTTTTTTGGAGAAATGAAAAATAAACATGTTAGAGCACTTTAAATAATTAATGTTTTTTTAACGAAAATATGGTAAATCTCTAGGAGCGCTCCATTTTTCAATATTAAACATACCCTCATAAATAGGCTGACCATATTTCCTTGAGACAAAAACGGGACATTGGGATGGCAAAAAAGGGACGGGGGTTATGTAATATTCTGTATTCATGAAAAAGTAAGTACATAAACATATTGAGCTTACAATTATTCTTCAGTGACAGAACCCATACAAAAACCCATACAAAACGGTACTGTCCCGTTCAAAACGGTACGTATGGTCAGCCTACTCATAAAACATATACCATTTGAAAGCTCACATTTTTCTGAGTCTAAGAATGTAGTAATCCAAAAGTATCAATGGCAAATAAAAAGTAACTAGGTTTAAATATAAAACCCTATACCGATCAATTTGTGATGCGTGATCTTTACGGGGGCTCCGCTCCCGTACCCCCGAGACCTAAATTATACAAATGATAATGTAATAACATATTCATGTTAGGTTAGGTTAGCGTAACAATTACCAAAAATACCATCTTACAACACAGACTGAAGATTTATAACTTAGCCAACCTTTATAATGTAGTTAATGACGTCACGTGTCAAACAATTAATTAAATCGTTACTTTTTATTTGCTATTGATACTTTTGGATTACTACATTTTAAGACTCGGAAAAATGTGAGCTTTCAAATGGTATATGTTTTATGAGTGTATGTTTAATATTGAAAAATGGAGCGCTCCTACAGATTATCCGAAAATATCATGACTTAACCTAACCAATCGTCAAGGGCGTACAGTTGACCTAACCTGGCATTCAAATGACCTAACCGGGCATTCAATTGACCTAATTGGGCATTAATTTATAACGAAAGATTGGTAGGTTGGTGAAAACTTAATACTGGTTGGTTGGTTAAAACAGAACAATTTGAAATATGAACAGTTTGAAAGATGAGTAATTATCACAATGAGTCTAAAATCTTTAGATCTTAAGATCGAGACTAGAGTGTATGTATTTCGCAAAAACATTTGTCCAGCGAGTTTTTGTCCGTGTCCCACTTAACCTAACCAATCGTCAAGGGCGTACAGTTGACCTAACCGGGCATTCAATTGACCTAACTGAGCATTAATTCTTGATTTTTTTCTGCTACTTTTACAGATCTGCCGGGATCCTTCAAAAAACGTATTCTTCGTAAAGTTGCACTTTTTATCGTTAGACCGACGCTTTTGGCAACGAAAGTAGTGGGTATTTTTATCAAAGGAACGTACTTTCCCACACTTAGAGCACTTTTTCTTAAACAGTAGCAGTTTGTGACCCTGGCTAAATTTAACACAATCCTCTGTAACTAGTTTAAGCTAGTTAAAACATTAATTATTTGGTTATTTTTTTAAATCAGTGACCAAAACTCCATTGGTATACCGATTTTCATTAAAATTCGCTGCTCGCCCCCAAACGGAAAAAACCCAATTAATTTATACTTGGTACCATAAAGAGAAGAGAATACTACAAACTCTAGACGGCTTCGTTCACAATTTATTAATCAGTTTATGCTGTTGTATTGTTAATTTTAAGTAGGTATAATGTTTTACCGTTTCAAGTTCACCTTCATTAATACTTAAACAAAAATCAAGAGGAGCCAGCTACGGAGAAAGGAGCATCCATTTAGTTTTATTTTAGTTCACTCTTAAATTATTTGTATTACTCCATTCGTCAATATAATTTAAACCAGTATTATTAAATGAAGAGCGGTATTTAAATAATTTTTAATAATTTTTAATAAAAATAAAACAACTACATCATGATCATATAATAGTAGTTTAGAATTAGAATTTGCAATTATTTTAACCGAGTTATTAATATGAATGAGGAAGAACTATGATCCTATTGTTGATCCTTGAAGGACTGAGAAAGACAGAGTTGGGATTAGACAACCACAATCCTTTGGTTTATTCCTTGAAAATCGTTTACAAGTAAATTATATAGGTCACTTTGACTCTGTATCTATGAATATAGTAAACGAATATATTATAATCAGCAATACTGAAAGCCTTGTTGAAGTTGATAAAGACAACTTTCATATTTTTTTGCAAAACTGTTTTCATAACTCCATACTGTACAAAAAGGCAGTCATTCAACCTTGAATTGATCCATACTTTGAAAATTCAAATTGGTGTTCACTGAAAAATCGCCTACATTAATTGTAAAAGTCTGCAGAATAAAAGTGTTAAAAATATTTTCTTAATTGGACAGATCGTAAAGGGCCAGGAAATAAATTATAGAATTCGTCTGAAAATGCGTCCTGCAAAAGTTAAATGTTTTTGTGTGTATAATAATAAACCTAAAAAAGAACAGGACAAGAATAACAGTAAAAACATTTGGTATTAAAAATTCAAAGTTAAAAAACAAAATATATTTAGCGGCAACTTTTAACATGTACATTGAAACTAGCATTTTTATCAAGATGTGAAAAATTCTTTCATCGAACAAGTGCCCTCAGGACTCGGGTGAAGACAGTATTTTCATCAAATTTCGATGTTTGATGAAATACTTTTTGGGGAACTGTTTCTTTGAAAATAATTTAATCGAAGTGGTGGTATAAGTGGTGACATCTATTGTAGGAACTGTCAATTAAATACCATTTAAGTTTATTTTATTAACCCAGTGTAATTACATGAATATCAATTTCATGTTAATCAGGAACATACTAACAACATATTAAGTTTAAAGATTAAATACATTAGGAATAAATTTACTTTACCTCGGTGAGATTATATAATGCATGAATGAGCACATAAACAAGCGGATACAAATATGGTAAGGTAATTGAATACAGTAAAATAATTGAACAGACCTAATGTAGTCGTAATAGGAAAGTTAGTTTGCCAGTTGTTTGTGTATACTTTTGGGTATAGCCTATTAACTAGGGTGAAGTTACACTATGTAGGCTACGCGGGAATTGTTTAAAACGAAGGCAAAGATAGGCTTGTGGCTTGTAGCCTACTAGAAGGTTTACGGACCTGGGCTTCAAAGTTGATGCATCTGAAGGCGGACTGCCGGAGCTTTTCCGAAATTTGGACTGTTTCCGATTTTTTGGGAAATAAGATATTTAATGTGGATATTTACACTGATTTAAAAAATGCAAGTTCTTTTTCGGAGAAATGAGCGGTTCAAAAGTTATGTTTGTTATTGTAATTTTGTATTAGGTCAAAAACTATAACAATACAACTGAAAACTAATACAAGTTATTGTATTCTTTAGTAATATTGGCTTATGTTACTAAGTATTTGTGCGAATAGATTTCGACAGTTATTTTTCTGTCGCCACATGAATTCGCACAAGTAGGTATCAATCATTTGCCGGTGAGTCCCTGACTGTCTCTTATTCCTTCGTTTGGCCTTATTCCACATGGATTCAACGCTTTGTGTTAGGTTAGGTTAGGTTACTTACCTCTCTTAAGTAGTAAAATAGTAGAATAGTTAAAATAGTAACTATACGTAAACCAAAACACAGTGTAACTTTTAAAATAATAATTTCTCAAAAAACAAAGACTTACATTTTTTTAATCAGCGTAAAAATCTACATTAAATAACTTATTTAAAAAAAATAGGAAACAGTCCAAATTTCGGAAAAGGCCCGGACTGGCCTTACCGGCGAGAGGATGAGTGTTGAGAGCCGGTTGAGACTTGTTGAAAAGGGGGCCAGCGGAAACTCCTGCAGCAGTGATGTTGCTTCTTGCAGGATGAAATTGTAGAGGGCCTTACTTGATGATAGACTTCGTGTATGCTCGACCGGAGTCTTGAAGGAACAGCGGGCCCCTCTCCGGCGAAGGTCAGGGAGCGGGTGGCATGACGAGTGGTGTTACTGACGAAGGCGCTGAGAGCGAGACGTAACGACAAAAACGAGAAAGTGGCAAGTGAGGGTGATTTGAGACAGAATTCGCATTTTTATAGGCCTTGGTGACGTCCTCTTGTGGGCATTTTGGGAAATACCACAAAATCTCTGTTTCCTCCGCGAGTCCGTGGGCCTGTTTCATGCCCACATGTTTGAGTTTTATAGCCTTTGTTTTGATTCCATGATATTTGAAAATGGCGAGGAAATGAATTTCTGGTCTCTCTCTCTCTCTCTCTCTCTCTCTCTCTCCTCTCTCTCTCTCTCTCTCTCTTGCAAGTAGGTGGATGCGTCTACGCGCGGGAAGAATTCACCCCCCTCCTCCTTTTTTATATACTGGTCTGAACGTTTTTGATAGTTTTCATTGCTAGAACGCTTTATCTTATTCAGAGTATTCAGAGTTCGAAAAAAAAAGTTACAATGACTGGACCGCAGAAACTGAAGGCTGAATGTGCGAGGTGTGAAGTAAACCAGTGGGTGACGAACTTCAAAGAAGCCTGCTTCGCGAAGATCAACCACTCCAGCATGTGCCGCTTTTGCGAACTCATGCGGTTTTACGAGAAGCTAGAGGAGAGGGTCCGGCGGCTCGAGTCGTCCAGACCGGCTGTTGGAGGTGCGGCGGTCACTGATGCGGCTGCGCTCTCCACCCCGGAGCTCATTGATAGGATAGCTGCCATGGAAAGGCGGTCCAGCGATGGACTGGACAGGGCTCGGGACCGCGGAGAAAGGGTAGAGGTGCAACCGGGGGCTAGGGTACAAAATCAGTGTGAAGAATCGCCAGCGACCCACGTGGAATGCACGGAACCACGGCGCAAGGTGGAGGGCGTAAAGAAGGGGCTGATAGAGAAGAGTGGGAAGGGGCCTACTGATGGCCCAAAGAAACCGAAGGATGTAGCTGCCGGTCGGGGTGGGTCGGGTGGTGCAAGTGCGGCTGAGTCAATGGGTGGCGACGGGTATCGAAAGGTCTCGGGCAAGAAGGCTGCGAAGCCGAAGCCTGAGACCCCGGTTGCCCCTGTCAGGACCTCCAACCGCTTTAGTCTCCTGTGCTCGAAGGAGGAAGACACCGTTTTGATTGGGGACTCGCAGATCAGGGGCCAGGAGAAGTACTTTGCTTCTGCAAACCGGGACGGGAGGAAGGTAAGGTGCTTACCTGGGCGGGGAACGGCGCACTTAAGGAAGGAGGTAGAGAAGGTGCGCGTGGCTAGTCGGAGGACTGCGATCGTTGTCCACGCTGGTGGCAACGACCTGTTCCTCAAAGGCGGTAGAGTAGGTCTTACAGAAGGGATCATCACCGAGATCATGTCTCTTGCGGATGATCTAAAACTGAAGACAGACAGGGGAATGTTAATGGGTATTTTACCGGGAATGAATGCCAGTGACCACGCGCTCAGTAAAGTCATTGGCATCAACGAGAGGGTGCAAGATTTGTGCGTCCCGCTGGGCGTGAGGTTTATTGACCCCTTCGACGCATTTTCGGGTAGGTGGGACCTTTACCAGAGGGGTGGTGTCCACCTCAATAACAAGGGTAAAGGTGTGCTAGGCGCGCTGCTCGACCGGCACCTATACAGAATGGTAAGGTCGAGTCCGGGAAGAGATGACGGGCCCCCACCGGTGAGAAATGATGATGAGCCGGTGGCGGATGTACCTTCAACTGAAGGGTGCGTCCAGGTACAGGTGAGTGACCCTCCTTCCACGTTGGACGGGGCTCAGGCTCCTGCGGAAGTTGCCCCCTCGTTGGTGAGGGGCTCTTCAACTCCCGACAGCCCTGGCTGTTCGGGAAACGGGTCGTGCTAGGGGGCGGTCAGAATAGGAAAGGCTCCCTCCGTGCAATGCTAGGTCTTAGCATCAGAATACCAGGATATCGTTGCTATCACCGAGTCCTGGATTCATACTGATCGTAAGGACTACGTTGGGGAGTTCGAAATTCCCGGGTGTAGAATTATTCGCAAAGACCGCACCCGTGGGGATGGGGGTGGGGTACTAATATACGTCAGGGACACGTTGAGTCCGGTTGACTGCCAGTTCCGGTCGGAACGGGAGCTGCTTGGCGTCGATCTGAATGTGGGGGGAACGAACTATAGGTTAATCTTGGTGTACAGACCTCCGCATCTCCTCCTCGAGGAGGATACAGCCCTGTACACAGAACTTCGTAGCCTGCTAGGGGATAGGGTGTGTGTAGTTTTAGGAGACTTCAACTGTCGCGGCATAAAGTGGGAAGACAGGACTGCTGATGCTGAAGGGAGGAGGCTAGTTGACTTTGCTGATGAGAACTTCCTCACTCAGTTGGTCAATGAGCCTACACGAGGCGAAAGCGTTCTAGACTTAGTATTCACGACCGAAGACAACCTCGTCACTGGCCTCACCCTTGACGAATCGTTGGGCGGGAGGGATCACGGTCTGATTAGGTTCCGTGTTTACGTCCCTCGGGTGAAGCGTAGTAACTCGAGAGGCAGTAAGCTCGATCTCCGGCGGGCGGACTTTGTTACCCTCTGGGATAGCGTAGGCGAGATGGGGTTAGAGGTCGGCGGCGATGTTGAGGGAGTGTGGAGTGCATTCCGGGACGAATTTATAGTGCTGCAGTCTGCTGCCATACCCTCAAAACCGGACACCCCTGCTACAACACTAGGAATAGGAATAGGCCTACTGCATGTTTTAACAAGAGAGTTAGTTTGAACGTTATTGAAACACTTTTGGTATACCCTAGTCACGCCGCTACGTTACGCTCTGTAGGCTTAGCGAGCATTGCTTAAGAACAGGCACAGAGAGCTTACCGACAATGTTGAAAATACCTCTTGAGATGCTTGATGGTTGACCTTATAGAACGTGGGCCCGAGGAGAAGTTGACCTTCCTATTGAAGCTTGTTGAACGGGCGCCGGTCGACTGGGGTGAAGGATGAGTTAAACCAGAGTCAGAAGGATGTCATCTCGAGTGTTGATTCGCTTCGTGTAGTGTTAAGATGTTGCTTGAGGGACTAAGGCCGGCTGAAGTCGAACGGCGCTGGGTTTCAAAGGATTGCTTCTGCAGGCGGTCTGTAGAAAGTTTTACTTGATGATAGACCGGAGCCTTGAAGGAATAGCAGGCCGCTCTCCGGCGAAAGCCGGAGAGCGGGTGACGTGAAGAGTGTTGCTGCTGACGAAGGTTGCGAACAAGACGAGGAAATGACAAGCGAAAAGTGAGACAGAATTAAGGAAGAAGCTGTATTTTATAGTTCTTGGTGACGTCCTCTGGTGGACGCTTCGGGAAATACCACAGCACCCGTATTTTCTCTGGGCCTGTTTCCTGCCCACGTGTAGCTGTAACGGCTATTTTGATTCCATGCTATTTGAGGATGGCGGGGAAAGGAAATTCCTTTGTCTACCCGCTACATATATATATATATATATATATATATGATGAATAAAACCACAAAGGAAAGGAAACACAGAATGGTGCTCACTTTCGTCTAATGACATCCTCAGGAACACTGAAGTACATAAAGAATTACAGCCTATATATAGGTTACAGAAAAAAATATATATATATATATTATATATAAACGGAGAAATAAAAACAAAAATTAAAAATTAAACATTAAAGGATTGTGGGAGGAGCATACAAATTTGTAAGGAAAAACTACCGATTTTTAGCACAAGATCAAATGAATTGTTTCCCACAAACCTGATAACCCTATGCGCCCTATTATTAGCTCGGTGGGCTCTATTACTTATAAACTCTCCAAATGGCTTGTCAAAGTCTTGTCCCCCATTCTCGGGACTATCTCTGATTCACATGTAAAAAATTCCATGGATCTTACTGAAAAATTGGATAATGCACGTACTGAAACCAACGATAGATTGATCAGTTTTGACGTTTGTTCATTGTTTACAAAAGTGCCGATTGACGATATGCTTGACTTTCTCTCCCAAGAATTACATAAGTATGACCTGCCACTAACTTCACACATCGTTTTGGAACTTATTAAGCTTTGCATCAAAGACTGTAAATTCACTTTCAATAACGAGTATTATCAACAAGTTTTTGGGATGGCCATGGGCAACCCCTTGTCGCCCCTCCTCTCCAATATTTATATGGAGTTTTTCGAAATTACTTACATTCCGAGAATCCTGGGGGTTGGCATCCCTTGGTTGCGGTACGTCGACGATATTTTGTGTACCTGGCCCATGAATCGTGACCTGGATAACTTCCTCCTTCAGTTAAATGATCAAGTCCCCTCCATTAAGTTTACGTTAGAAGTGGAACAAGACAACTCAATCCCGCGTTTGGATGTGCGTGTACATACGGAAAGCCTAGGTTTTAAGTTTAGTATCTATCGGAAAAAAAAACAATTTGTCCTACGTACACTTTTACTCGGGACATGACATTCCCACTGAGAAGGCCATTTTTTCTTCAATGTTTCTCCGCGCCCTTAGGATCGCCAGTCCGGAATACATCGATGCCGAATTAGAAAAAATCAACGGTATTGGAAGTGATCTGTGTTATCCATCTGCGTTTATGGAATCTTGTCTCAACAAGGCAAAACGAACTTTCTATCGTGTGAATAATAACACTCGTACTTTGTCAAAAAATATTTTAGTACTTCTATTTTTCCCGGTTTTTTTAGGCATTGCTAATGTACTTAAACTTTTGGAAATTAATGTAGTATTTTCATATAACAATGTTGTGAAAAATATAGTAAAAAATAGCCCTATCAATAATTCAGGCATTATCTATAAAATTGGTTGTAAACGATCTGATTCCTTTTACATAGGTCAGACGGGAAAGGATTTGCACACACGTATAAAACAGCATTAATATTCCGTTAGAACAGGACAATCGTCCAGTGCCCTTTTTGTCCATTTGTCAGTTATCCCACTCTATTGATTGGAATAATACTTCAGTTTTATTTCACTCTAGCAACATTGTTAATAGAAATATTCTTGAGTCTGCCATTATCCAACTTACAAATAACTTCAACATAAGCCTGTCTGTTTGTCTGTTTGTGAAATTTATCCCGGGCAGAATGGGGGAAGGGTGGGGGTGGGGGTAATGGGGGACGGGTGGGGTAATGGGGATGGGTGGGGGTAATGGGGGAGGGGGTTAGCCCCCAAGTTGCATGAATGGGGGTGAGGAGGTTTTGGGAGATACCAGATTCAGAAATGTTGACACAATGTGAAGCTCAAAATTTTCACGGCTGCGTTCTTTTCTGTAGTTTAGCCTGTCTAACCGTCAGCGAAGCGACGGGAACTGTACTAGTTATCTATAACATTGGTTGGAAACAATTCATTTGATCGTGTGCTAAAAATCGGTAGTTTTTCCTTACAAATTTGTATGCTCCTCCCACAATCCTTTAATGTTTAATTTTTAATTTTTATTTTTATTTCTCCGTTTATTGTGTATATATATATATATATATATATATATATATTTTTTTTTCTGTAACCTATATATAGGCTGTAACTCTTTATGTACTTCAGTGTTCCTGAGGATGTCATTAGACGAAAGCGCTTGAGCACCATTCTGTTTCCTTTCCTTCGTGGTTTTATTCATCATAAATATTTTTCACGTGTTACTTTCGTGAAATAATTTTATTTATATATATATATATATATATATAGGATCAAGTGAAGATAAGCACCCCCAGCCTTCTTTAATTAGCCTTATAAGGCTAACTAACGAAAATATCACTACCTAACCTAACCAGTCGTTAATTCAACTGTACGCCCTTGACGATTGGTTAGGTTAGGTCGTGATATTTTCGTTAGTTAGCCTTATAAGGCTAATTAAAGAAGGCTGGTGGGTGCTCATCTTTACTTGATCCTATATATATACTACAATAAAAGATGAATCAAGAGTCCCTCTTGAGTCACTATTCTTCTTCTTCTTCCGCAGCTTATTATCCCATCTTTACATGGGGTCGCTGTTTTTGGTTCGTCTTCTCCACTCTCCTCTGTCGTATACCACGTCCTCCTCCAAGTCCTTCTCCCTGATGTCCGCCACCACACAGTCCCTCCATCTCGTCTTCGGTCTTCCTCTTCTTCTCCGTCCCGGCAACTCCATCTCCAGCACTCTGCGCCCCACATACTCCTCCTCTCTTCTCCTGACGTGTCCATACCACCTCAGCCTGGCCTCCTGCACCTTCTTAGATGCTTCCGCCACCTTCACTGTTCCTCTTATATGCTCATTTCTGACCCTATCCCTCCTCGTCACTCCACACATCCATCTCAACATCTTCATTTCAGCCACATCGATTTTTCTTTCACTGCTCTTCTTCATTGGCACAGTCTCCATTCCATACAACATTGCCGGCCTCACCACTGTTTTGAATACCTTTCCCTTCAGTTTCACTGGGACCCTCTTATCACAGAGCACCCCTGATACGTCTCTCCAGTTCTTCCACCCCGACTATATTCTAGTTTCTCTCTCTCTCTGCTCCCCCATCTGCATCCACTGTTGACCCCAAGTATTTAAAATACTCCACCGTCTTAACACGCTCTCCACTCAATGTCACTTCCCCTCCTCGGTCCTGCTGCACATCACATCTCATATATTCGGTCTTCTTTCGGCTAATTCTCATCCCCCTACTTTCCAACGCCTCTCTCCAATTTTCCAACTGCTGCTCCACCTCCTCTTTCGTCTCCCCACTCAACACAACATCGTCTGCATACATCATGCACCACGGCGCCTCCCCTCTAATCCTGTCCGTCAACACATCGAATACCACATTGAAAAGGAAGGGGCTCAAAGCTGATCCTTGGTGCAGACCAACTTCCACCCCAAAACTCTCTGACACACCCACGCTACTCCTCACCTTAGTTGTTACTCCCCTGTACATCCCCTTGATCAGTTTAACATACTTCTCCGGTACCATCTTTTCCCTTAAGCATCTCCAAACTTCCTGCCGTGGTATCCTATCATATGCCTTCTCCAAGTCAATAAAAACCATGTGCAACGCCTTCTGCCCCTCTCTGTACCTCTCTGCCAACTGTTTCAATGCAAAAACTGCATCTGTCGTTCTCCTTCCCGGCATAAATCCAAACTGTTCCACTGACACTTCGTCTCTCAACCTACTCTCCACTATTCGCTCCCATATCTTCATTGTATGTGATATTAGCTTGATCCCTCTATAATTCGTGCAATCTTGTACATCTCCCTTCTCTTTGAATATAGGCACTATGATGCTGGTCCACCACTCATCCGGAATCACCTCCTGGTCAAACAACTTCTGCATTAGATCCCACACCAGATCCACCCCCTCATCTCCCAATGCCTTCCATGCCTCGGCTGATATCTCGTCTGGGCCAGTCGCTTTGTTATTTTTCATCCTATTCAGAGCACGACTCACTTCCATCCTCCCCACTTGTTCTGTCATAGCTACATTTGGTAATCCATCCTCATAGAAAGGTCTTGGGTTTTCTTTATTTAATAATTCCTCAAAATATTCCTTCCATCTATCCTTTATATCTTCATCTCTTTGCAGCACCGCCCCCTCCCTTCCCTTAATTTGTTTTACCTGTGTAAAGTCTTTTGTCGCTCTATTTCTGCTCTTAGCCAATCTGTATATCTTCTTTTGTCCTTCACGATCCTCTAAATCCTCATACATCTGCCGATATGCCTCCGCCTTTGCTCTCGCCACTGCTCTCTTTGCCTGTTTCTTTGCTTCTTTATATACCACCTTACACTCTTCACTCCTCGATTCTTCCCATAACTTCTTAGTTTCTCTCTTACTTCGTAGTGCTCTTTGGATCTCATCACTCCACCACCATCCTTCCTTATCTTCCCACACTTTACCTGATGTTTCCCCCAATATGTCTCTACCTGCCGTTCTCATGACATTCGCATTATGTACCCACCAATCCTGTACATTCTGTTCATCAACATGGATTTCACTCAACACTCTCTCTCTAAATTCCCGTTTCTTCTCCTCCTCTCTCAGTTTATACCACCTAATTCTTCTCACTGTTGTTCCTCGGGTCTTTCTTCCTCTTTTCAACATCACATCCATGACTACCAACCGGTGTTGTGGCGTCACATGGTCTCCTGGAATAACTTTGCAGTCCCTCACCTCGGCCAATTGCGCCCTCCTATACAGTATGAAATCAATTTGCGATGTTCTGCCTCCACTCTTGTACGTAATAACATGCTCCTCCCTCTTTCTGAAAAGCGTATTTACAATCGCTAGATCAAACGATACAGCCATATCCAACACACTCTCGCCGTCCACGTTTGCCTCTCCATAGCCATGACCACCGTGCACTCTGACCACTCCATCGTTATGATCACCAACGTGTCCATTCATATCCCCGCCCAACACCACTCGTTCGTCCTCGGCAATACTCTCCATTTCTTCCTCCAATAACCTCCAGAATGCTTCCTTAACGTCGTCCGGACATCCACTTTGGGGTGCGTATGCACTGATTATATTGAGTACATGTTCCCTATAATTCATTCTCAAAGTCACCAGTCTATCTCCTCTTCGCTTTACTTCCACTATGCTATCCTTCAATTCCTTCGCCAATACAATACCCACACCATTCCTTCCCTCAACCGACGCCCCACTGTAGAACAATTTATATCCCTCACTGAGTTCTCTTGCTTTGTTCCCCTTCCAGCGTGTTTCTTGTACACACAACACCCCAACTCTCCTCTTCTTCATCAACTCCACAATCTCTCTTCCTCTGCCAGTCATGCTTCCAACATTCAGCGTCGCAATTCTCAGGTCCACCCGAGCTCGCTTCGTTAGCCGCACCCGCTCTTGGTGCGGTAGCCCTCGCCTCACCACAGAGGTCGGGCGAGGTCTCTGTACGTCGCCTACGGGGTACGCCCTAGCCGTCATCGCATTTTCGTGTTGAAGACTCACCATTGTGGTTTTGGCTGGGTTTTTATGGCCGGATGCCTTTCCTGACGCCACCTCTTGAGTCACTATTCGTGATTTTAAATGCAAATTAATCATCAGGAGTGTTTTGATGACTGACCGTTTATAATCTCGATGAAAATTCTAGTCTCAGTGTATTAGAGTGACCTGTGGTAATTGAATCTGCAAAATAACATTAAAGCGCATAACGAGTTTTCTTTCTAAGAGCTGCTACTAAATGTTTTTTTTTACTTTGAATTTTTAACGCCAAATGTTTTTTGTGTTATTCATGTCTTGTTCTTTTTAAGGTTTATTATTATTATTATGAAGTGCTGTCATGGTAACTTTTTTCTTGCCCATACGCTGCTCCTACCATTGGTCAGCGAGGGAAGGGGGAGGGGGTCACCAAAATGTTAATTTTAGTGACCTTTTCGTGACCTGAAGTCAAGATATCTTACACTTCTGAAACGATTACGCTTAATCGAATGGTGTATGTTTTATGACGATTTGATAATGGGAAATGGGTTTAAAATCGTTGCAGTGAATGAAAATGGCCATTTTGGTGACCTTTTCGTGACCTGAAGTCAAGAGATTTAGCCATACGCCATATACCTGCGTATGGCCATGGTTCTACTCTTAGCTATACGGCATGCCTGAAATTTGAAGGTGCAGGACGCTCATCCTACCTTTTGAACAGAAGTTGTTAAGGCAGTGAGAACTTAATATTTACTTTAAGCTTACGAACCACTTACAATTTGGGTGTAGCTTCACAAATTTGGTTTCACTGGCTTTGGATGTGAAACTCAAAATTTTTATGGCTGGGTATTTTTGTAAATTTATGGAATGACTTGGTTTTTCAAGATTTCACAGAAGAGTATAAAATTTTGTACAAGCGTGGTCTGACTAGAGGCAAAAATTATTTATCTTTCACCACAAACAACACAAATTATAAATTAGCCAAAATTTTGTTTTTTCCGTGCTACCGAACAGTGCCGGATTAACCATATGACAAAAGTGGTATATGCCGCTCGCCCCTTGCTTTCGGGGGTTCCGCGCCGCGAATGCATAGCGCAGCACACCCCACGCGCACAAGCACACTGTACACGTCACGATCACAGTGTCTGTCGCTGTAGCCGTTGTTGCGATTGCGCTGCAGATTATTGACGCTTTCGCCCAAGCTAGTAACCCGTAATCACTGATCTTTATATTGCAATTCATCATTTTTGTCATTTTTTTCTTTTTTGCAATTTTGCGATTTTTTAATGGAATTTTCACTTCTTCACTAATGGCCGACCTACATTTTCATTTTTCCTAACCACGACGCCCATGTTCGTAACCGAGGCAAGGAGCCCGGTTACGAATGTGCCGCGGGACCCGCACAACCTTAGTCCACCCCTGCTACCGAAAAGAGGCGTGATGCTGTGCGGAAATTAGAACTCTCGATGAATAAGCTCCGCCCAGCGTCACGCGGACGGACAGCTTACTCAGCTGAACAACTTTTTGGCCACATGAACTTTGCTCTAAACTTTCTTGTAGTGAACGAATTTGTTCGATGTTTACATCAAATTATTCGCGACGACGACCTCTAGCTTTTGGTGTAAAGTGCGTGTGGTGTAGTTTTTTCTGAAAAAAGTTATAGCCTTCAAAAGAGCCGTCCATGAAGTGCTAGTGGGGTCAAAAGAGATTTGTCCACGCACTACCGTACGTGGACGATTTAAATCGTAAAAGCTGATTTCAATCTTTTACTTGGAATTTCCAAAGAAAAATTATTGTCCTTTAATTCTTTAAATGTCGTTTCCACGTATTCGAAATGAGTTGAGCAGTGAAGGAAAAACGAACCAGATTTATTATCACTATCATTTAAGGAAGAATTATTAGTTAGTTAATGGAATTGATCTTTAGGCTCAAATGGACAGGAAGTAAAGAATTAGTGGACTTTTTCAGATATCAGTTTTTTTTATCACTAACTTATTTATTGCCAATTATTATATTCTTAATTGCAGGATTTTTGTATTTACGAGTAATAATTTTCTTACTAGTCCTTTAATTAGGAGAGGAATGAAGGGATTTGAACATCTGGTGGGGACAAATCCATGGACTGAAACTGCAGGGTAACAAATATTATTTAAGGTATAAATGTGAATGACTGTATCCAAATGCACTCGAGATTTTTTGTTTTTATAGTGATATGTTCAGTTTGTTTAAAGTTTGTAAGTAAAAAAATACCTTCACCAATGGCAAGATGACCATTAATTGTAGCATCATGAATAAATAGTAAAATGTATCTGAAGGATGTGGCATCCATAGGCGTGGGGAGAAAAATTAGATTTCTGAATCTCATTGATCAGAAATTTTGTATAAACTGAGCCACAATAGGAGCCCATGGGGTTCTTGCAATATAAATAGAGTAAAACCCCTTGTAAAAAGGCAATTTTCTATGACTGGTACGTTTCTAAATACAAGTATTTTATTAAAAAAAAAAAATCTCATTTAAAAGGTTCTAATGACAGCGATAGGGGTAAGGGGTAGAAGCGATAAACTGCACCGATATTAATTCTTGATGTGCATACTTTATACTCGTAGTTAAAATTTCAGCGAGATGTATCGGGTGTCTTTTAAAATATCTGACACTTTAAAAAGTTTGTATTTTTTTTATTAACTGAAATAAAAGCATGGAATTGTTACTGTACCTTTTGAACTCGTGGGGAATTATTCCTCCAGTGCGAAACATGCTGTATGTGATGTCTTCTCAGCTCAATAACTCTCTGCACACAAACAACAAAATTTTGCAGTACTCTGGACAGAGTATCTGGTGAAATCTGAGAAATTTCTTGTTCAATTGATGCTTTCAGTTCTTCTATTGTGTGTGGATTCTGTTTAAACACATTACCTTTTAAATAACCCTACAGATAAGTCACAGGAATTTAGGTCTAGTGATGTTGTTGGCCTTGATATTAGTACTGTACTTTATCATAAACCGCAGAAAATCTGTTGGACAGGACTTTTCCGTCGAAAGTATCGTGTAAGTATTGTCAACTGAAAAGACATCATATAGAGCAATTTTTGTACTATGGGACTAATTCTCCATGTATAGAGAAGATACATTAAAAATCTCATGCTTTTATTTGATCTAATAAAAAAAATACAAACCTTTTAAAGTGTCACATGTTTAAAAAATCGCCCCATAAAGGACAATTATAATAAAAAAACGATATTAAAATCTTTACGATATTAAGTTTTTAGGCTTCCTCCAAAATAATATATATTGGCCGAGATACTGTAATAATATCTATTTATCTATCTATCTGTTATTTTTATTTGTACACTGAAATATCCTATAATTTCTCCTATGCATCATGCGTATAAAATCCAATAAAAGCCATTAAATAAATTTTATAATAAAGGTATAGTTTTAGATCGTTTTATACGTTAACATTTACATTCTATGAATGCAAATTCCGTCATTAATTCCCTAATGCACATAACCAAACGCTGGCTTTCCTCCATATCATAAAACACGGGTATTGCACTTGAGAATTCAACCCACGCTGAGGGTTAGGTAAAAATCCTTCCTTCGCAACAGATGTTATTCTCTTATCTGCAGAAGTTTTCTGCGACATCTCCGCAGACTCGTCGACCGGGGACCCCGTATGGAACATCAGGCACGTTCTGCCCGATCTCGATTTGGCCAACAACACCGTGACCGATGTTAAATTCAATGTGGGCGATAACGCTTTCCTTCCCTGCAGATTTCCACGTTACTCCAGACATCATGAGGTGGGTGAGATATTCATATAATTCCTTTCATACATACGAGTATACACATACATACATACACCCGGATGCATAAGCCCTGTTCTCTGGGGATTATGTCGGTCACGTTGTTGGAACTGTTCTGTAATTGGATAATTGGATGGGTGACCGTCCTCAGCACGTGTAAAAAAAAGACCATGAAAAACAGAGACGCATCAGTTTCAAATATTTAAGTTCACCAACGACGACCAGTTACCATGACAACCAGAATATGCGTTTTGAAGGAAATTATTTATTTGGAAGTTTTTTTCAGGAAACTTTATATTAATATTGACTCAGCCAATATTTTTTTAACTTAAAACCAATAACTATTGCAGAGTTTCTAAATGTACTGCCAAATAAAAGATTTCTTTCAAAACGTATATTCTGGTTGTCATGGTAACTGGGCGTTGTTGGTGAAATTAAATATTTGAAATTATTGCGTCTCTGTCTTTCATATTTTAAGCACGTACAGTGGACAGGACTTAGGAGACTATATACAAGGTGTAACAAAAGTCCGTTCTCATAGGGAAATAAGATATAACAGAATTGAACGAGAAAATAGTTTTGACTATACATTCCAAACAATACAATCAACTTACCAATTAAACCAGTACATACTCAAATTGCATTCCGTGTAGTCGTTGACAAATTTCTACTCGTCTTTGTAAGCTGTCGGTTACGTTTTGAAGTGTTTCCTCACTAATTCTGTTACACTGATCTGTAATTTTTTCCTTTAACTGCTGGATCATTCGAAGTCTTGACTCCTAAACAATGGACTTTAACCTCTTAAAGACCGAAGTTTTTGTAGGGTTAAGTTATGAGTGTGTGTTTGGGAAACGGTACATATTCGACCAAGTGGTCCAAAAGAAGTTAAGTGGACCCACAAGAAGTTATGTGGGGTCAAATCAGGGCAACAGTGTTGCCACGTAATACATACAAACTCATCACGATCAATTGTTATATCTTATTTTCCTACGAGAACGGACTTTGGTTACACCCTGTATATATATATATACATATACTTTTTTAACTGGTTATGTTCATGGTTTTTAACACGCAAGCTAATTTCAATTACATGATACTGATATATCAAAGAATTTAAAATAGGCTAACTAGTGAATATACAAGATGGTCCGAAAAGGTGTTCCCGAAATTAATGTGCAGAAGAAAGAATGATTATATAATAATAATAATAATGGTAATAATAATAACAATAATAATAAAATAAGTAATAATAATAAGTTTGTAAACACTTTCAATATATATATATATATATATATATAATATATATATATATATATAGTTTAACTGCAATGACCACGCAGTATATAATGAATAGAAACGACATAATATTAAGGAACGTTTCTGCACACGCGGAAGAGAAATAACGAATAAATGAAAAATGAGGCGAACCGCCCGGGAATCGAACCCAAGGCCTTCCAATTGCCGGTTCTATTCATTCGATTTGTGAATGATTGAGGTCCGTGGTGTAATGGTAGCGCATCCAACCGGCAATTGGAAGGCCTTGGGTTCGATTCCCGGGCGGTTCGCCTCATTTTTCATTTATTCGTTATTTCTCTTCCGCGTGTGCAGAAACGTTCCTTAATATTATGTCGTTTCTATTCATATATATATTATATATAATATTATATATATATATATATATATCGTAAATACTTTAATTTGCCGCTGAGGGACAAACAGGCAAATTCTATCACGAAAGACAAAAAAAATTGGTTAAAACAAACGCTGCGTATCTGAATAATATTAATTACCCATTTTCGGAGTAATTACATAACAGTTTTCCAAACAATGACCTAATTACTGCTTTGCATTTTATATCCGATCCTAAAAGCACCAATAAATAATTCCAACTTCGAACCGGTTTCACGTTAAAGCGTATGAAAACTAGTGCATAATAACTGTTGTTTCGTATATTTGTTGGTGTAAAAATTTCGATTGAAGGGGAAATAATACATATATATATACACTGTATATCCTAGTTACTATAGTCTGCGTTGAAACAACGAACTATGTTCTCATAAGCTCATTTTTTTATGGAAAATGTACTATATATATATATATATATATTATATATATATATATATATATATACACACACACATATATATATATTCAGTCTTTAAATCTGTAGCAAATGTGTGTTTTTAACGCATGTAATTTGATTTTATTTCAACGATAATGGTCGTCTTGCATTAGGTGATTATTTCATGCATAAAATTATTGACTAAAATTCCAAAATGATCATAATGAGAAAATAGTTCGAAATAAAAACGTTGAGAATATGTATTTGGGTTGAAACAGAGTTAAAACGTGTCTCTATCGGCATACATATAAATAACCACTCCAAACTAAATCTCTAAACTTAATTATAATGTCTAAATCATATTAGTTTAACGTTTGGTTATACAATCTTTGCCTCATTTTAGTGCCGTTTCTAAACTTGTAAATCAATTCTCATTCATTATGAGTCTGATTATACGTTTCGGCCGAAACGTCTCATTGAAGGACTCTCATTATTAGGTTCGTTATATGTTTTGCAAATGGAATGTGTAGTTTAACCATAACGAATGTGTATTGAATTATACATTCAAAATGCTTCTCTCCCTAAAATGGGTTACAGAATTTATATGTAATCGAATTTTAACAGGATTCACAGTGTATAATTATATAAGCGTTTGGTTCGTTATACAATATTTTGCCTCAACATTTCAAATATTTAAAAATATTTCGACTTTTCTTTTTATGTACGTTTTGTTTATGTGTGTAAATTGGATATTTCAAATAAATAATTTCTCCT